>LTAE01002229.1:0-24560 GCA_001647135.1 Pontederia paniculata | reverse complement strand
ATTTCCGCCGTCTCTCAGCAGCCCTTCGTCATCGGTAATGCGATCAAAGCCCTAAACCCTCCAATCCCATTGCCTCAGTTCCTGGATGGAAAGTTGCCATACATCTTGATTGCTGCATCCATCGGTTTTCTCCTTCATTTGATGTTGGGATCCGCCCCCCTGTTTTGGTGGTTCAGGTGTCTGCGGGGGGACTGCATCCGGGAAGACAACGGTTTGCGATATGATCATCCAGCAGCTTCAAGACCACCGCGTCGTCCTCGTCAACCAGGTTCCCGGGATTTCCTGCTGAATCTTTGATGCCGACATGATCATCCAGAATTTAATATTTATCAAAGATGCATGCTTCTTTCAAAGACCACCCACATTTTGCACTTTTCGTGCTTCAAATGCCAATTTCTGGACTTGAGCATCTAATTTTAGGCAAAAAAATATTTAGTTGCATCGTGCGTGTTCTTATCTATAGCTTTAGGCTTCTCTTCCAGTTTCTCATCTTTGCTTGTTCCAATACAGGATTCATTTTATCGTGGACTGACAGCTGAAGAATCTGAACATGTGGAAGACTACAATTTTGATCATCCAGGTATTTTGCCCCACTATGAGATAATATTCCTGTTTACATTTTGTGGGAAGATTTGCAATCTATATTATATTTCCTCTTGCAATTTTTTTTATTTACTCAGTTAGTATATGATGTTGCCTGCTTGTCTCCTATTTCAGATGCCTTTGACACTGAGCAGCTTTTGAAGTGTATGGGAAAGCTCAAAAATGGTCATTCTGTAAATGTTCCTATCTATGATTTCAAGAACCACAGACGTTGCTCAGAAAGCTTTCGAAAGGTATACCTTGCAGGATGAAATATGACGTGTTCATTACCTCTCTCTCTGTATATGCCATATTTGTTCAGGATGTTCTTTCTATAGATGTGAAATATTGTTTTGATGAGAATGAACAATAATTAGCATCTGGCACCTGTCAGATTGTTTTAAAGGAAAAACTTGTAATAGAGGGTGGAATTAGCTGTCATGTCTGAATGTGAAACATATGTTTCTACATTTTCTTCCTTTTTTTGTCCTTCTCAATGAATTATATAACACAGAGGCTGAGCTGTTTATTTATTATGTTAGTTCTCAACATCGCATGCAACATGCAAGATTGGATTTTGCAACAACACATTAGAATATAGCGCAGTCCAGCTGAATGCTCAAGAACACATTCTGTCAGTATATGCATGCAAATGTTATCTTGTTAGTTCACTAGCTTCTATGAATTCATTGCAAATAAGAAAGTCAATGTTTGAAAATTTCTTTTTTCTTTTGTTTGAGGTGATTTAAGAGTATTATTGCTGAAGAATGTACATTCTCGTATCTATATATTTATACATATAATTCGCCCGAGCATGCTTGTATTGAAACTACCTCAGACATGTATCGATTAAGGAATTTTTATCCTAGGTAAATGCATCAGATGTCATTATTTTGGAGGGCATTTTAGTTTTCCACGACCCACAAGTGCGGGAATTGATGGATATGAAGATCTTCGTTGACACAGGTTTTTACCTTTTACGTTCTCTATTATCCATTTTGCATGTTATTACACATGTTATGCTCTACTGATATGATTGGCAGAATATGATATTTATTAATAGATGAAGTAAGGCACTCATAACAAATGACTGATTTACTTGTCTAATTCTTATTTAGATGTTGGTGTCTACGTGAATGAATATTTTATTAAACCAATCATAAAATTTTTTGGAACAGATGCTAATGCATGGCAAGTTCATGCTGCTGGAATGATATGAAGAAAAAAACTTTTTATATTGAATGCAATAATTTCATCTTGTGAACATATTTAATGATTTTCTAGGACTTCAACTGTGAATATCTCATAGAAAACCAATCACCCATTTCTTGTTGTGTTTTACATTTCAAAGTCAAATTATCTTCTTTTGAGAGAGTCAAATTACCTTCAAGAATCAGAACCTTACAATGTGATTCTCTAACAAGATATTTTCTATCAGATATTCTATTTTGTTTCACATAATCTTGTTATATGCATTGTTGATCATTAAACTTTACCTTATAGCTTGTTGATACTGAGCACTAATCTAAAATTCTTTATGAAGTTTCAAATAAAATGATTTGGCTTTCAGCGCTATAAAAATAATAAAAAAGAACCATTTTTTTCACATAGAGGTCTTTCTTGTTCCTCTCTAAATGATTTGAAACTAGTCTTGATGTTGCTCAGGTGGATGTTATGTTATACTCGTGCTCCACTTAAAAATATGTTAAGCAGAGTATCTGATTTTGGATTATTCTGCACGACTTATTATTTAGATGCTGATGTAAGGCTTGCTCGAAGAATAAGACGTGATACAATTGAGAGAGGAAGAGATGTGAGCTCAGTTCTCGAACAAGTATGAGTTACTTCAATATTTTCAGTCAAGTTTTCTTTTCCTTGGAATCTCAGTATAAGCTTGTTTTCAGTGGTTGTCCAACCCATGATTTGCAAAGGTTGTGCATATATTATTTAAATAAATAAGTACATAATACAATTAGTTAAATAAAAACAGTCAATTCTTTTAAGAATGTGACTTTTATGTTTTGTAATTATCTCTAGGAAAACATATATTCTGTTGACTATTGAAATTATTTTGTCGGGCTTTCGGGAAATGTTAACTAAGAGTTTGTTTAAGGTGACATGGAAATTTTGGAATCGGTAAATATATTTTAATAATACAGAAATGTCAAAGGGAAACGAAAGGGGGTACAAAGTTTCTGACATCTTTGACAAAAGAATTTGAAACATCAAAAGACAGTGGCAATTGTCCGTACTCCCTCCCAGACACACAATGACTCTTTCTTATCTGTCTATCACATCATCTGGAAAAACAAAATACCGCTGAAGATAAAGATTTTCATTTGGCTCCTCAAAAGGAAGAGAATCCTCACGAAGGTATATCGTGCAAAATGGCTCCATGGTGTTTCAACTTTATGCAGCACGTGTCAAAGGGATGATGAAGACACTAATCATCTTTTCTTCAAATGTGATATCCCCAAAGAAGTTTGGAAAATAGCCCATATTGATTGGATCAACACATCCAACGAGGACACCTTTTGGATTTCTTTTAAAAATGATGGAACAAGGCCTAACTTAATTACATATAGATCTCGAAGAGATAGAACCCTCATATTTGCAATACTGTGGGCGATATGGATACAAAGAAATCAGGTGAGTTTTCAGAATGCTAGAAGCTATGCAGAGAACATTTTGGCACATGCAAAAAGTCTGCTAAGAGAATGGTCAAATATCCTCTAGCGTCACTTAGAAACATCGAGGACGTATGTTCTCCATTATTGTACTTTATACTTCCTAAAATCATTAATGAAAATCTGGATGGCTAACACCTTTGGTTAACCATCCTTTCATCCTTCAAAAAAAAAAAACTTTAAACTAACTTTGACTTGTATAGAACTCTTAGATGTTATCTAATTTTAAAGAGAGATAACCCTCGATAGGAATCAAACAAAAAGAAGTTACGAAATCCATCATAGGAAGACTCAAAAGAGAAGCAGTGAGAATACCTTGTTTACAGGAATTTCATGGATTGAAATCATGAATGTGAAACCTTCACCTTTCGAAGCTATGTAGAAAACATGGTATCTTTTGCGAGACGGATGGCTAGAGATTGGAGGGAGTGTTAATATGTAATCTCAATGTAATCTTGTAACCACATGTAACTTGGCAAAAATCTTGTAACCATTCCATCAATAAATCTGGATAGTTGCATAGCTTGGCAAAAATCCTTTTCATTTTCAAAATAAAAGGTTAACTTACAGATTTCACAATGAATGATCAGTATCATGTCATCGTTCTTGGACATTGTTTTCATTGTACTTATATTTTCCATATTTGGGTTGCTACCTTTTTTTCTATTTGGATACAAACATTTTAGTGGATGTGCAGTATGGAAGATTTGTCAAGACCTCCTTTGATGATTTCGTTCTACCATCCAAGAAATATGCTGATGTGATCATTCCTCGTGGAGGTGATAACTATGTTGCTATTAATCTTATTGTGCAACATATCCGTACAAAGCTTGGCCAGCATGACTTGTGCAAAATTTATCCAAATGTATACGTCATTCAATCGACCTTCCAGGTGAGTATATATTTTGAATTTCTTCTAGTGATCACACATGGAAATAGTACCTGATGAAAATTCATGCATACAGATTCGAGGCATGCACACCCTTATTCGTGATAATGATATATCAACACCTGACTTTGTTTTCTATTCAGATCGGCTTATTCGGCTTGTACGTGGCACCTTTCATGTTTTTTTATATTCTTGGCAATCAAAGAATTTAACATATTTATCCTTAGATAAACATTTAGTTGACACTTGACTAATGTATATTTCCACTGGCATATCAGGTTGTAGAACATGGCCTTGGTCATTTGCCATTCACTGAGAAGCAGGTAGTTACCCCAACAGGTATGTAAGAAAAATCAGATTATGTATCCTTCTACTGTATGTTTCTGAGAAGTTTCTGGTGTATACCCTCTGTAGTGCAAATATAATCTTTTTAACAAGATTTTTAAGAGCCTTAAGAAGTTTGGAAGAGGGGGGAGCTAAGGGATATACCTACGTAATTTTGTTTAGAAATCGAATGGGAATTTATGTTATCTGGACCATGTACCAGCAACCATAGGCTGATTAGGGTATGATAAACTAATCAAAACAATTCTAGTATTAGAATTTCACATGGTCTGCCCAGGTAATTTATACACGTTTGAGATAAGAAAAGGCCTAAGTTCATGGATATGTCAAAAATACTCCATCAAGTTCTTGCGTGATACTTTTCAATATTTTGTTGTAGTACCCAAAGATTACTAATCAACAAATAAAGAGGTAGACAATTTGAAGATACTTCTAAGTTATCGGACTATGTATTCATCTTGTAATGAATGTTTTTACTGAAGGGATCTCCCTTTTGATGGTCAGTATAATACTAGGTTGTTTTCGTTGCAAATTGACCAGCACATTCATGTTTTAAACTAATAGCGGTTCATAATCTTAATGCCCTGTTTATACCATGGGCTATTCTTCTTAGAATTAAGTTAGTAGTGTTAGTCATATTCCGCTAGCCAAATTTAACATCTTTAGAGGGTGAACACATTCAGAAAAATATTCTTTCAAATTGCAGCACTCATTACACATACTTCAGTTTTTTTCAATATGAGATTATTTAAGAATATGTACAGTTGATCTTTATTTTACAATGATTTTCTTAAGCCACAATGTTGACAATCAATGATAAGATGTTTGCTTGAATCATAGTGCTCTATCCATGTTCATATATTTTTGCTTTCCCTATGTTTAGGTTCTATCTACATGGGAGTTGACTTCTGTAAGAAACTCTGTGGAGTATCTATTATCCGAAGGTGAGCATTGTCAGGTACTACTTTATTTTCCTGAAAAAGGTATTATTTCTTCCTTTTAACGGACAACAAACAAAAAAAATGGAATATTAAATGTTATCACTTTCTCTTTAAGATGTAAAATCATAGTAGAATAGGCTTTGTTGTGCTGAGAGTGAAATATCCTTAGGCCTTTTCTGCACATTTTATATGGATCTTGGAAGGTATTCCTATCTTAATCATGTAGTCCATCTATTTTGTTTTCATATATCTCTTGTTTCCAATATTATAACATTTGACTCATGTAGATATGCCAGCATTCAATATTATAACATTTGACTCATGTAGATATTATAACATTTTTCCCCTTATTAACATTTTATATCTTCCCTTCCTGTTACATTAAGCAGCATCTGGTCTTATTGGCCATATAATTTTATGCGAGAAGACGACTGTGCAACTGCTCTAGACATCTAAAATGCACAAATATCATTATGGCCATTTGCCTCCTTAGAAGTATAAGTGGGCCACACCAATTAGCAAGGAATGAGAATATCATGTGGTTATTTCTAAGGATCATCTCATTATGTGATGGATTAAAGAGAGGTTGATTGATATTATAACCATAATTTTAAGTCACCAAAAGGTTATAATAAAATTTGGTTGTTTGACAAATGTGTTTTTCTGGACAAATTAAACTGAGTATCAGCTAACTCGTCAATGAATGCTTCTCATATGAAACGAGTGTACTTGATAACTTCTCCCTCATAACAGTTCGATAATTTAGGAGAAATGTGGAAATAATTTATATGTTGAGATGGGTAAATAAAAAAATTTCTAAACTACATATTCCTTTATTGGCAGTTAAGGTAATTAAAGCCTTCATAATATGATATCTCAAATTGCTTATGCTTTGCATCATGTATCCAAAAAATGCACTGAAAAAATACATTGTGTTTGCATTGCTCTGATTTTGCATGTGCTTTTCAGACATCAAGTGCCTTCATGTTCGACGTACTGATCTCTGGAATTTCTTGGAATTGCTAATGCTAAACCTTTACAGCTTTTCTCATCTCTTAATCCATCTTAAAATTTTTTGCATGTTTTGTTATAGTGATCAACAGTTTCTTGGGCATGAAAAATCTATTATAGCTATGCTTAGTTAAGAATCTCTTGAAGAAGTGGATAGTTAAGAATGCTTAGGCAGTCATATAGAATAAAAATAGTTTTGTTTGCCTCCAGTGGTGAAAGCATGGAAAATGCACTCCGGGCTTGTTGTAAAGGAATTAAACTTGGTAAAATTCTCATTCATCGCGTCGGAGACAATGGTGAACAGGTAACTTGCCAATGATCCTTTAATTTTCCAAATTCTTGGAGGAACTTATAAAATTTCCTTGTGCTGACCAGCTGATATATGAGAAGCTTCCACATGATATTTCTGAGCGACATGTCCTACTTCTTGATCCAGTGCTCGCTACAGGTTATATTGATAAGTTTTTTATCTTTTTCTTCAGGAACTATTCTTTTATGTTCATTTGTAAGATCTCCTTAGTTGTTACAGAAAACTGTTGTTTTCAGGTAATTCTGCAAATCAAGCAATTGAACTTTTGATACAGAAAGGAGTTCCTGAGAGCCATATAATATTCCTTAACCTGATCTCGGTGAGCTAATTGTTACCTGCAACTAACTTGTTAATATAAATGCTGAAGTTGTCTATCAAAAGCAAAGGGACAATATTAAACTGAATTTACTTCAGGCACCAGAAGGGATTCATCGTGTCTGCAAGAAGTTTCCTTCATTGAAGATTGTTACTTCAGAGATTGATGCTGCACTAAATGAGGGATTCCAGGTCATTCCAGGTCTTGGTGAATTCGGAGATCGTTACTTGGGTACTGACAATTGATTGGGATGCTACTATCAGAGAACAATGTTGAAGACACATTAGGCATGACATATTTCTAGACTATCTTACAGTTAGATGTCTCCATAAGATATGTTACAAACGTAGATCCTGAGGATGCTACATCTCAGGGATTGATTTAAATAATCATCATATTAGGCAAGTTATATTTGCTTAGAAAGACATGCTTGTTGAGACTTTACTTTGAAGTTCTAGTTTAACTTTTGATGTGTCCGTGATGTTCTAGATAAGATGAACTATTTGAAACGTAATGCATTATTTTCTCATTGTGCAACTATTCAACTTTCTGTGATAATGTAAAAGGGTGTGCTGTGATAAATTGAGCTGGCAAGACTAACAGGTGAACGAATCCTAAAGATCGGTGATATAAGACTGTTTGCTCCCATTTTGCACTTCCACAAACAACTTTCATATTTAAGACAAGCATTAAACCAAATTTTGTAATTGGCAGCGGAAATAAACGTAATGCCACAAGGAAAAAGATTTGGAAACTCATATAGCAATATCGAGTACAAGACCTGTCAACTAACTTGAAGTTGAAGCTGCTAGTTAGCTAATAAGATCACATTCGTCCTCTTACATGTCTTGGAGTAACTTCATCTCTCTAACTTTGAATGATCAGGCAATATTAACTCAAATTTGAGTAGTCCCACTGCATGCATGTGCTTTTGTTTTCCGACCTCACACAGCAACTGATGTGAGAAAACACCGGATGCGTTGCAGAAGTTCAGCCTTCACAGAAGTGGGCACTGATTCTGCATCAACATCACAAGCTATAAAGTTAAAATCTATATATGGAAATGACGATACTATTAATAAGTCATTTCTGTTCGAATGTGGAAAATGGTAAGGACGTTAGCAATAATCTTTCAATTTTGATGTTCTGTCAATACTCAAATGGGTACCAGAGAAAATGCATCTCACTTTCAAGGCAACCTGATTTACCAACTTAAGCACTAATCTTTACTAATTGACTATTGAAATGCCAGTTAAATAACACTAAGCATTGGAACATAATGAAGGGTTTGATCAGGTTTCACAAGCTTTTAACGGAATACAGAAACATATCTGGCAGTAGACTGCCTCAAAAAATAAATATCTGGCAGTTAAATTGGAAAGATAAGTGTTGCACTTTAGTTCCTACTGAGTTTCCAGAGAACATATTAATTATGTGCGAAAAAACAAGGAACAAGCAACTTACTACAGACTATTTCATGCCCACATTGTTTGAGGGGATATTGCATGCCAACTCAATAGGTAAAAGTATATGGAAAAGGAAGCAACATAATCATTTGTCCTATACGCTAAAGTCAAAATCAAGTTGGCTACACAAAAAACAATTGTCAAACATGACAACGAGAGTATCAAGTTTTTCCTCTCAAAAAACAATTGTCAAACATGACAAAGAAATTATCAAGATTTAACTCGAGCTTACCTCTCCTTGTAGTTTTAACTATTGGCCTCCGTTTGTAACAAAAAAACACTTTAACATGAGATGAATGATCAACCTTGTAATCTAGCAGGACTAAAACGTTGTTGGTACTCTATTTTGAGGATACAAGAGCTAATGATAAAACCCATATCATCGATTTGACCATAATATGATGCTTGTATCATCCATGTTTTTGTCAAAATGATAATACTACACCTTTGATTCGAAATACTTTCAAGGACTGTATTGATGTAGGACATTTTGACTCAATAAAATAAAAAAGAAAAGATAGCAGACATCATCTTAGGAGAATTAATTTTAGGATGAATTCTTACCTCTGCCCTTTGGCGTGATAAGATGTATAAGATCATCAACTGTAACATTATTCCTTCCTTTCTTCCTAGCATAGGCCCTATGTTAGAAAAACAAAAAAAAAAACAACACAATTAATCTCATATGTTCAAAAATTAAGATCTGCTTGAAGTTTATATAAATAAAAAGTTCAAGAACTCAACTTAAATTACCTTAATCCTCAAGTAATTGGGCAGGTTAAAACGAAAATTCTCAAAAAGAATAACTGACTAATGAATCATTGGGTTCAAAGAGCTATGTTATTAGGACATCAAATGTCGCCTATGAGATGGAAACTGAAATGGGCTTGTTGTCGCGTCATATAGTATAGGAACTTTTATTGTAATTCTAGGAGTTAAGAAAACTCGTACGTTTGCACCCATGGTCACTACAGCCAATGTCACTAATACAGCAAGGAGAAACACAAAAGCAAAGAAGAGAACTTGTGCTCTTTGGTGCAACCATCATTAACTTTGCAAATAAAAGGTGTTAAGGAAGCTGTGGACAAGTGTGGACCACCATCCATTTTAGTTTGAACCGCTGATTTTTCATCCTATGTCCTTTCACTTAAATTAGTGGTTTAATCCACAAACACCATCAGTTCGAAAAGTTAGTGGCTACACATGACTTCATTGTTTCTCTTCCTCTCATGACTACTATCTCTGTCGACCACCAGGATCCTCTCTCCCTCTACCGACTTGCCGCGATCGATCATCACAGAGCATCCATCCTCCTTTTCCTTTCAAACAAAAGAGTTATGTTTTTCTGCCATCGTCCAGCTATGATAATACCTCATCTTGTGGATTGAATCCTCCACACTCATCTTAAACTCTTGTTTCATTCTAACTTCCCTCCTGCTGCTCCTCCCCACCTCACAGAGGAGGTCAAGTCCACCACCGCCACAAAACCAAACCTTTGATAGAAGACTCATTTCAGTTTGCCTTCTCTGAAAAATGCCAGCAGTAATTTCGCACATCAAATTTATTTTTTACTTGTTTTACTCAAATGGCAGAAATAAGTACTTAGAAACATCAACAGGTTGCAAATGAGATAGCATATAAAAACTTAAAATGTTTTTTTTTTTTCTAAAATCAATCACACATTGATTTAACTTCAATTGTTAATGGTCGAATTACATAATACTTACAAGAAAAGTACCGAAGTTGTCAAACAAAAGTCAATTTATCATATGCCCAAAAAGTCTATGTTAGCCATTAGTTTACCGATTAAGGATATTCAAGTAAAGCTACACAAAAAAATACCTCTAATATCTTATAACATATGCATTGAAACTTAATTAATAAATGCATATGTAATTCTATATTGTTTAATATCTGCAATCTAGATATCATGCATCCCCCCAAAGTCCCATGAAAACTCTGCTTCAAAGTTTTGCAGTAAAAAATGAACAAAACAAAAATGGTGAAAAATGAATTGATCCTATTCAAAGAAACAAGGTTTGGCAGCAGATTTTGCCAAGAAACAGCAGGATTGCATGGCATCTGCGTGGAAGAGGGAGTGAGGCATTTGGTCGCAGTCTTTTGCAGCAAGGCAACAAGGAGTAGTCATGCCAGAGGAAGGAGAGTGGAGATGAGGAAGATGACGCTTGCGAGAGAGATGAGACAAGCGACCGTGCAAAAGATAGAGTTTCCGATGTTCGAAGAACAGCGAGAGAGATGGGGAAGTCACTGATCCAGCGGGAACCACTTTGAACTGATAGCTTTAGACTGCGGATTTTACACAAACCAGCAATTCAAAAAAGAAGTAGAATGATAGATCTGCCGTTGAATCTAAGACGAATGTTCATACCCATGAAGCATATTGTTGCTCCACATATTACTTAAATCAATTTTTGTGCCAAGTAAATAAACAAAGTTTTGGCTTGTTAAAATAACACAAGTTACAACAAGAGCAGGAAAGAAAGGAAGCCTCCACACCAGTGTGCGAGCCTATTAGAGAGAATTGTTTAGAGCTTAGGCATGACACCATTAAAGATTTTAATGTAAGAATTTATCATTGTCTATAGCCAACAGGCAGAAAGCATGTCATATCATGCAACAATCTTCTCAAATATGTTATGGAAGTAAATGGTGTGAAATAGTGGATGGCTTCTAATATTTTAAACAAATCACTTAGCTGTTATCAGGTAATACATATTTCACATTGTTGAAATTTATAATAATCCCACACAGGTTTACTACATATCATTAGCCCAAGCAATAAGTTTCTTTCACGTCTTTGCCGAATTAGATGGAAGAAGGAAAAATATGCTTGGCCACATGATTAACTTCTGGAATCAAGGGTAATCCAGCACTATGAAATAACTCGAGTTTAAATGACTAGTTCTCTATCATACCTGGGTTTACCTCTTTCAGACAGCAAAATATTATCTCGGGATTGGAATCCTGTTGTAGAGCGCATTGAGAAAAAACTAGAGGGGTGGTGCTCACGACTCTTGTCAAGAGGAGGGAGATTGATTTTGGTAAAATCAGTACTATCAGCCATTCCAATATACTATATATCTGTTTTTCGTATGTCGGACAGTGTGATTCAACGCATTGATGCATTACGGCGCAATTTTTTGTGGAGGCAATCAGGAAGCTCGAGAAGAGGTTTACATTTGGTGGCCTGGTCTGACGTTTGTAGACCTATGTCAGAAGGAGGACTTGGTATTCGATCACTTAGGCATATGAATTATGCTCTCCTTTCGAAATGGGTTGTTCAGATTATGGGTAATTCCAATGGTGTGTGGAGTTCAGTAATGACAGCTTGCTACAGTCATACTCTTTCTTAGGAACAGAGACTATCAATTCCACATGGGACATCATCATTTTGGAGAAGTATTGTGGCAGTTTTGCCGAGAATTAGGCATCTTGTGGCTTGCTTGGGATCTGGTACAGATTTTCGCTTTTGGGAGGATCCTTGGGTCTCTAATGAACCCCTCTCTAGGATTTTCCCAAGATTGTATGCTATTGCACGAGACAAGCATTCTGATGTTATTAGTTACTGGTCAGGGACATTTCTAGCAAATGGAGTATGGACGCCACAATTGCATCTTCTTTTTCATAGCAGCGTGTTGATGATTTCATTCAACTTATGGGGAGGCTCGAAGGAATACATCAAAACATTTCTCGGCATGATTCATGGATTCGGTCATCTGGTCGATTCTCGGTCAGTGGGGTGTACAAGCTGTTGGAGAGTGAAAACTTAATAGATGACAATGACTTGCGTACAGACTGTCGCTTAATATGGCAGATTAAGATGCCTTTGCGGGTAAAAATATTTGCATGGTTATTGCGACGAGATAGATTACCAACCAGATGCTATTTGATGAGATGGATGCAAGAAGCAAATACATCATGTGTTTTTTTTAGGCCCTCATGGAAGACAATAATCATCTTTTTTTACAGCCTAGTGTCAAGAGAGGTCTGGGAAGGGTCAGGATGTCGGTGGGCTGATGTAAGATTAATGGAAAACTTCTGCAGGTCATTCAGATTTGGCGGACAAGATCTCAACATCCGAGTATATCTATTTAGAGGGTGCAGAGCTATGCCATTTGCTTTTTATGGTCCATTTAGCGGCAACAAAATGGACGTATTTTTAAAGAAGAACAATGTTATATTGAAAATATTGTAGCTGCAGCGAAGAATATGATGCGAGATTGGGCGAGTTTATAATATGATAATACTTTGTAACACTCAACATGTAAAATAGCATTTCAGCAATAAAGTTGGATGAGTGCACAAGGCTCTCATCCTTTACCCTCTCAAAAAAAAATTACTAGTTCTCATACAGAGGCTATAAGATAGAAAATTTAGTGGCCGTTTCAGATCTACCCTACACAATTAGAAAATTTAGTGGTCGTTTCAGATCTACCCTACACAAGTATGAGTATCATCTATAGCCCAACAAAAGTTCCCGATAACCTACATGCATGGCCAGATATTTGCCATACTTTGACACGACTATTTGACCAACATGATTTCTTGTCTGTCTAAACCAAGTGTGCCTTTTTCATGTGAGTGTCTATTGCACAACTTCGCAACTCGGTTGATCAAATTAGACGTGCAAGTTCGGGGCGCAGGAAATACAAATTCTGAGCCAGAGATAACTTGATGCCACCAAAAAATTAAGGGTAGTTTGGTATGATGTAACTTCAAATACGAATGTAATTGGTTGTAAGTGAAAATTCTAGATGATCTATATTTATGGGAGTTTCTTTTCCGTTGTTTGGATAGATGCAAATAAAATTCTAGAAACTGAATTACTATGTTTGGTTGAAGTTTATAATGTGATGTAATGATTAATCAAATAAATTTTGTTAATATTAATATTTAATTTATTATATGCTTATTTAAGTTTAATTAAATATATCATTTAATCTATTAAAACTAATAAATTTTATTTTAATGTATATTTTTTTATCATTTTTTTAATATATTTAGGTTCTATTATTGTATTTTTATTTCATTTTTTAACTTAACATATTTTAATATTTTTATTTACTTTTATGATATCCTATATTCATTGGCTTTTTCATGAAAAACTTGTTACTTAATATATAGTTTAATATTCAATAAAATGAAATAATTTTAAGTAATGTTGTATCAAACATTTGCATTTTCATTTTTTTTCATTTTCTTTTTTTATGATTTTAAATTTATCATAAATTTTTCCAATAAAAAACATATCATAATGAAACTTAATATATTTGTAACTGGAATATTTATATTGTTAATTTTTATTTATATTACTTTCATCTATAATATTTTTGTCTTTTATTTTATTTGTACTTTTAAATTTATGGATGTTATAAATTTATTTGATAATATACTTGTATAATGATTTGAATACAAAACATCACATCCAAAATCCATTTACAGGGGAACCAATTATACAATTTTCTATCTCCACGTGGACCCCACATCTAAAGTAAATGCAATTAATTTATGACGCATACAAAACAAACACAACATTTTCTATTTTCTATTTGTTGTAATATGGATTACATATAATCATCTTTACATCAAAACAAGTTAGCCCTACTTTTGGGGGTAATCCGAGAAGACCCAACATATACAGTTTTGAATTAAGAAAGCATATATCTCGAAAAGAAATAATATAAAAAAAGCTTAAGAAAATAAGACAAATAGAAGAAGAAGAAGAAGAAGAAGAAGAAGAAGGGGCATGATACCTGCAGAGAGCCTTCATCTCATCCCTCCAGCCGCACTCGATGAGGCGTTCCCTGAGCAGCTCCATCAGCCTCTCCTTCTCCCCACTCTCAATCAACTTGTACAAAACCCAACCAGCGAAGAAAAGAACTAGTCAGCTATAGATATTAAAATAAGTAATAAAAGAAAAATGGGTAAAGTATCCATCCACAGAAGCACATCGAAAAACCTAACTCGCGATCAAAGACCGATTTCAGAACACTGGATTTCTTCTATCAATATAAAATGCCTCTACTTCGCATTATCTATGAACGCGAAATTAGGAAGGGGAACAAAGGAAACATAAAAGCAAAAGCAAGAAAAAGAAAAAAAAAACTTGATACCTTGATATTAATTATCTCTTGGAGGGTGGGTTCTTTGGTGGGATCGTCATCGTCCAGGTCAGGAGTCGGGGGTCGATTGATCGAAGGCCTCCTGCCATGATAAACAGAGCCCAAAGAAGAGATCAAAATTAGTTGTGTTGTGTGTGTTTGTGTGCTTTGTTTTACCGTTTTGAGAGAGAGAGAGAGAGAGAGAGAGGAACGAGAGGAGATGGTGAGATTTACATTTGCTGCTGCTATTTGCCCAATCCCCGACGAGAAGGTTCTCCATTGACCCTTCAACACCTTTTTATATGTGGCCTTTGTTGCTACTCCCTTTTCTAATTATGATTTTGAGCATCGTATAAATTATTATATTGTTTATAAATATTTGGATTTTCTGGAAGATATATGATTATGTATTTGGATAAAAGTATTAAAAATAATTATTATATTGTTCGATTATCAAAGGAATGATAAGTCATTGGTATAATTAAAAAATTCAAATGGCACTTTTGATATTTACATTTAATTATGATATATAAATAAAATATTATAATTATATAATTTAATTGTAATACACGGATGTTCAAATAAAAAAAGGATAAAATATACGGATCGTGTGCGGACACGGCTCTTGCTGCGCTTATCAAAATTAGAGCTTATTTGGACTAAGAATCTGATTATGTTTCAACCTAATATGAAGTTCTAGACTCCTCTATACAAATTCTTAGGTCACGAAAATTTTTCAGAAATTATTATTTTTCTTCCTACAACCATCACAGAATTTTTCTCTATCTCTCTTCTATTTCTTTTCTCTCTCTCTCTCTCTCTCTCTCTCTCTCTCTCTCTCTCTCTTCCCCTTTTTCTTCTCTCTCTCTTTTTCTTTCTCGGTCTCAAGAGACATCAATGAGAGGTCAACGATGATCAACAACAACACGAGCTGAGGAGAAAAAAGATTAGGGAATGAAGATGATGAATGATAGAATACACAACATCGATATTAGATCAATGAGGTATGTACAGAGGTGGATCCCCTTTATATATAAACTATTGTTAGATTGATGCATGCTAGAAGTAGAATAGTTTTGCAAATTCTCTAGTCTCTTGAAAGATCCCAAAATAATATTTTTTAATCCCTAGCCGCCACGTTGATGTTCACAAACCTAGAAGGTCGTATCACGGACCGCATCCCACTCGAACACGACATGGCTTGCAGCACGAAGACCCTAAAACGCATCAACCTTGAAACACACTCCACATCGGATTCGGACACGGTGTCTATGTCACCAACACGTCGGGATCATGTTCTGTATTATTGGAATTAAATACTCGGATGATGGCGCACGGCTCGTGTCACCCCTAAACACGACCGAGTTGTGCCCTAAATTATTATAAGATAAGAATGTTAAAATTGGATTAGGGTTCAAACACTGCGTCAAGAAGGTTGATGCGACCCAAGAACACACCTCGCATTGTTATGATGTAGAAGTCTTTAGTAATGTATGGATGGGACACGACCCAGGTTGGAACCTAACTCGGTCTGCATGAGAAGGTTAACCCATTGATGCGACCTACACACGCTCCGTGTTTTATATAATGACTTATAATATGTTACTACATAGATGGAACACAACTCGTGTCAAACTCGAACATGACCTATGTCATGACTTCGTATGTCGAGTGTCTTACGCCATAGAACTGTCTACCAGGTTGATATTGATAGTATGTGTTTTACATTGCATTGAAAAACATTATAAGGATTTCTATTGGGGGAAAGATAAGGGTTAAACAAGATAAATAATGTAAAGATGAAAGTCGCCATGCATTGCATAATTTGGGAGCCAAAGTTATATCATCGCATTGTTAGTGATTGGTAGAACAACTACTACTTAGTTCTCATTGTCAGGTTTTCTCCCCACATTGCAATAAAAAAGGATTCTCAAGCATCCTTCCCATTGTGGGCTCCTGTCCTAGTTTATGCATCACCATTGACCTTTATTGGAGAACCTTCTAAGAGGTCATGAGCCCATATTTCAATGTTATCTCAAAGTCACTAATGCGTAAATCAAATATTAAGAATATTGATCCAGAGCATTGAATGTTAGTCAAATCATTGCATATTATTGATCCATTGATCAAGAGCATAGCATTGATCTATTGATCCAGAGTATAATATTGATCCAGTTCATAGTATCACATAAATCTAGAGCATTGTGTGCAAGTAAAAGCATTTTGTCACATGGTAGGGTGTGCTTTTGGGGCGTTATAGCAAGATATCGAAAACTAAAGTCAAGACTCTCTTGACGTCCCATTATACCCCTAGTCCCATATGCAAGTATCATGAGCAGTCGCCACACCATCAAGTAATGGTTAGCTAAGGTTTAATGCTTACCAATAAGTGTTTCTTATTGATCTGTGACCTAAGTATATTTGGGAGAGTACTGAGTTTTCCTCCCAGAAACCAAATATGGATCTTGATCTAAACATTCATGTTGAGGCAATGAAAGATTATCAAGAATTTTTAAGTCTCTTTAACTTTGATGATTTAAAGATAATCGAAAGAGAATGGAATTATGTTATGATATGTCTCACTTAAGGAATAAAATAAAGATTTATTAATTCATTGATGACGAAATAGACGTAGAGGATGATCCTTAAGATTTAGTTCTCATGGAAACAATATTTACCTTGATAATAAAGGTATATGTGTTGAATTATGAATAACAAATGAAAGATAAAAATGATCTAATGCACAATAAGCCTAAGCTATCATCCGCTCTCTTCCAAACACTTGGAAACACTTGTGTGTCAAATCTGATGCACAATGATAACATCAAGACTTTTGATGATGTAACACGCCATTTAGAAATAGAGGATAAGATTCTTGAATCTCAGAAGTCTTCTGCTTAAGAATTATTTGTTGAATCAAATGTACGATATGGTCCCAAGCGAAAAATGTCGCAAAAGTTGCATCCCAACTCGAAGAACGAAGATGATGGATAAAAATTGCATACCCATTAGCGCAAACATGGAATCATAGTGGAAAAAATAGATAAAAGCAAAGTGAAGTGCTACAATTATGATACACGTGGCCACTTTCGCTCATGAGTACAATGAGCCAAAGAATATTTGTCTTGATACTCCTTTTGCTTATGTTTTTAGTTATTGAAACTCACCCTTCGTCGATTGTCGACTTAGGAGCAACAAATCATGTAGCTAAGGAATGTGTGGCTTTTATTGAATTTCGTCGAATCAATGCGAGCTCTAAGTGGATTTTCATTGGAGATAATAGAAGAGTAGAAGTTAAAGGGATTGGAAGTTGCAAGTTAGAACTTAGCAATGGAAAAATATTTTATCTTCATGATATCTTGTATGCCCTTGATTTTAGGCGAAATCCAACTTTTGTACCTAGCCTTGACGCTTTTAACTATGTACTTTCTTTTGAATCAAGACATCTAAACATTTTTGGTAAATGATGCTCTTATATGTGAAGGTTTTCTTGTTGATTTTTATGTTGTTAGTACTAGTAGCACTATATGTGTTGCTAAAAGCTATCCTTCCGTATCATCTTTTGATGCAAATGAAAAAAAAATCAAAATTTGGCATATCATGCTAAGACACATTGGACGAGATCGAATTAACATATTAGCTAGAGAAGGGCTCAAGGGCTCTCTCGCTAGTCAATCTATCAATAATGTCTAGTTAGTAAGAAAACAATTTGGAAAAGGGAAACACATTGAATTCCCATTGCAATTGTTCACTCGGACATATGCGGGCGGCCCAATGAGTGTCCAAAGTAGACATGATTTCTCATATGTCATTATATATATAGATGATTGTTCACAATACATGTTGTGTACCTAATTTCTCGATAGTCCGAAGCATTAGATTGTTTCATACGATTTATGAACTAGACTAAGAATTGTTAGATCACAAGATTTAAAGTTTTGTGAACAAACTATTGATGTGAATATCTCTCAAACTTATTCAAATAGTTGTGTGATGAAAAAGTGATACCTAGGCAACTAACGATTCTTGGGAAACCACAATAAATGGAGTTACCAAAAGGAGAAATCACACTCTACAAATATGTTGGGTCACTGATGGCACAAACTAACCTCCCAATTTCATATGGGGGTGATGCTCTATGGACTACAACCTGTAGGATCACTTGGCACCAAGAGGTAAAAACTTTAAACTGTCTTAAAAATAAACAAAAATGCGGAAGCTAAAATCGATTTATTGCAAAACTCAAATCCGAAAGCTCTCGATCAAGAACAAGTGCAATAGTAGTATAAATGAGAATGCAAGAAGATAAGTAAAGTAAGTAGGAGAGAAAAGCAAACTTAAGACACAAGACTTGTTGACGAGGTTCGGCCACCGCCTACGTCCCCGCTCCAACTTCTCAATCTTGAGATCGCTAGAGATCCACTAGCACTTCTTTTATACTTAGGGCAAAGAAACCCTTTACACCAAACTCATCATTTCTTCACTTCATGAGGTAGGCGAAACCTCTTCTCCAAGGAATCTCACAATCCCACATTTTTCTTTGCTCAAGAGCTATGTGTGAACTTCTCTTATAATGGAGTTAAGTCTCTCACAATAATACAAATGATGTGCTCTCTTACAATCTCTTTTATAATTTCACACTCAAGAATAGGAGAGAAGAGAGAAGAGAGAAGATTAAACAATTTGGCTCAAGAATCTTCTAAACTTGATTTTTCTTTGATGCTTGTGTTTTCTATGAAGTCTAAACTCATTCTAGCCCTTTGGAAACCCTTTTATAAGTGTCTTGTGCCAATATTATTGTTGTTTTCTTCTTGGACAAAAAACTAGCCGTTGTAATTTTTTTTCAAATATACCCCTTCACTATTTTGGCCATACCTCTTCGAACAAATGTCCAAATGAGCTCATTTTTGTTTTCTGTGGAAATCTAACAAGATTATATACAAATTTTGTATTAATGTCTCGACCCTGATCTGACGGTAAGAAGGTCAAATATCTCGTTGAAATTTGAACAATATTTTTCAGGCTAAGGTCGATCGACCGACCTTGTGTTAGGTTCGACCGACTTTGATGAGTTCTTCAACTAACATTCGTGGGTTCAACCGACTTCATGAGTTTTTCAACTGACATCACTTCTGACTTTATTTTAGATCGACCAACCTATCTAAGGCTCAACCAACTTTGATGAGTTCTTCAACTGACCTTCATGGGTTCGACCGACCTTTATATTGAGTTCAACCAATCTTCACTAATTTAGTCATAACTCTTTGCACTGATATCCGATTGATGCGATTCTTATTTATTTGAAAAGATAATAAAATTATCTATATTTCATCTATTTAGTACTCAATTTAAATCAGATGGGAAGAATGTCAAATTTGAATGTAAAGTTCAGTGTATATAATTTTACCTTGAACTTGATAGACCTTCACTGTTTTGTGTATAATGTTTCATGTAGATATCAAAATGAGACGATTCTTGAACATGTAGAAAGCTAACAAAATTAGCTACAATTAATATATTCATGTCTCAACCTAGATCAAAAGATAACATAGACAAATATTAAGTTTAACTTTAGTGCATATAATTTATCTTTAAAACTTTCACACACTTGTCCAATTTTAACATGCACATATATCTTTTACAATATTATTTTTATAAGGTTTTTATCATCAAAAGAATATAAATATGACACCAAGCTATAAAGTTAATTTTTCGACAATCTTCCTCTTTTTTTATGATGACAAATAACTAATGTGAAAAGTGATGTTTAAAGATATAAACTTTAATATTTGACATGTCAATGAAATTCTCCAAAATTTCCACTCTTTCTTATATGTTAGATGCACATGCTAAGTACAATATAAGATTTCTTTTCATATTTTAACATATTGCTCTCTCCCCCTTTGTCACATCAAAAGACGATATATAATTCAAACAACAAAGAGAACTTATGCATATCAACTTTACAATAATCTCCATGCTTTGCATATAGAAGAATTTTCAGAGATTATAGAGGTAAGCAAAGTCATCTTTTAACAATGTTCAATTTCTTTACATATATCAACTTTTGGAACAACAATAATATACCTATTTTTGGATTAAAAGTAGTGTTAGACAAATAAAATGCCATAATTAACTTAAATTTGATTCCAAATAGAGTAGTTAACTCAATCTAAATTCTTATTTAGGATATTACAATGCCCATCCCTCTTGCATGGATGTTGACCCTGCCAGTATTCTTGTTACTTATGACTTTTCATCTATGTATTCTGTTCTTACTTCTATGCAGGGCGACATTAGAGATCGCCAGGAGAAGCTGAGAACATGGTCCAACTCATGCATGACTACCACGTTGACCAGGGGCACTATGGAGCACTACTGTTCTATCCATCGCCACCACCACCTCAGGAGTAGACTAGGTCATATTTGGTCACTTTGTACTTTTTATTTTTGAGTTTTTGTTCATGCATTTTGTACCCTACCTTCGGCTGGGCCTAAACACTGAGGACAGTGTTCGATTTAAGCTTGGGGTAGTGCATTATCATGCATCATATTTGCTTATGTTTTGCATATTTGCTTTATGTACTGCAAATTTGCTTCTTGCATTGTTATCATCTTGTATTGCATGGTTGTCATATCAATGAAAAATTCAAAAAAAAATTAAAAAAATTTAAATTCCAAATATCAAATGTCTCATGCTTTGTAATGTTAACTTTATGAAATTGATATTCAGAGATATCTTGTAGATAACGAAATTTTAATGCCTTTAATTTATCTCTTATCTCCTAAACTTTGGGAAATATGGATTATAAATTATTGCCAAATAGAATCTTAGATACTTAGACTACAATTTTTGGTTTATGTTTTGCATGTCTTTTGTNGTGCTTCATCACCTGTTGCCCTAAGGCCAACTGGTCTGGGAGTCATCAGTGGAAAGACCGCTACATGGACCTCCTTGTGTAATCCTGCGTGAGGGATAGAATCTGAAAAGAAATTGAATGAAAGAAACAAAAATCTGAAAAATAAATTATTTTGTTAAGCTTAGTATACACTTGTGTTTTCAGTTTGAAGTTCTTATTTGATATACTAATCATTGGTACATGTAGGGCTGAATTGGAAAGAGTTTAAATGTGTAAGTACTAAGAATCTATGAGGCTGAGATTAGTCAGATTACGGAAAGAAGTTCGTGTGATGAGTGCATAAATGAAGGCAAGAGAATAACAGTTATTCTGTATGGTGGAAACTATGATCGAAACTCTTTTATTTTCTGAGTTTTGCTTTGAATATTGCTTGAGGACAAGCAAACATCTAAGCTTGGGGTTGTTGATGCATGCATTTTATAACATATTTTAGGGCTTGCATTAGGCATTATTTTAAGTCATTCTATCAGTGCACACATCTATTTTCTATTTTATTTGATTATATTCTTTCAAGTCCGAAATCTACTCTTGTTTGGTGTATTTTGTAGAAAATCACATGGAAATGTGAAAGAAGGATCGAAATCAATAGAATATTGCAAATGGACGTGTTCGGGAGGAAGAAATCAATACCCTGCAGCCATCACCGGGCGTGACCACATGTTACGGGCCGTGATGCATCAGAGCAACACGAAGAGCGTCACCTATGCAGGAAGCAACTCACGCGATACAAGCCGTGACAAATGGTCACAGGCCGTTATAGTATACATCACGACTGCAATGCGCATATCACGACGCTTGACGAGAGCCTGCAACCTGAAATCAGATTCATCACGGGCCGTTACACTATGTTACGGGTCGTGAAGGGTCATATCATGGATCGTCACTTCGTATCACGACATCGACATCAGCAACAGATAGGGAAGTCCAGAACTGTTACAGGCCATTATACATTGTTAGGGGCCGTATGTTATGAAGAATCCGAGAGCAGTACCTATCCAGTGCCCAATTTACGGGCCATGATATTTCATCTTGGGCCGTGATAATTCGAGAAATTATGAAGACCTATAGTTACGGGCCGTGATATTCTATCATGGGTCGTTACGTAGTTTCGTAGTTCTGATATTTTTGAGATTCCGAGATGATTTGACGACGAGGAAGTTTGGGATTAGATTGAAGACTTAAAGATTGGATTCCTATCATATTTCTGAGGATTTGCACAAGTTTTATTTGACTTTCATCATCACCGTTGATCAGAAGCATATTTGATCCAAGGGTTCACATGTAATGCTGATCCAACCCTAAGAAACCCTAGGGTATAAGAGGCTTCGTCTTCAACCTGATAAAGGGAGGCTGGAGGGCAGACAAGAAGATTGAAGCCGTTAACCAGTGCAAGAATGCCAGAGAGCAGAAGATATTCCAAAGGTTTGCTAAGGAGAAGAAGGAAGTTATCCATTAAGGAGTCTGCCCAGATTCTGTTCAACTTTCCAGAGGAGTACCTTTCTTGTTCCATCATTTGTTTGGACGAATTATTCTGTAATTAGAATAGTTTATTATGGATATTTATGTATTAGTTTTCCTTTATTTTATACAATTGCTACTACAGGCTCTGTGCAATTTTCGTAGTCTTTATTTCGACTCTGATCCGTTAAGGGCGTTGTCGTTTATGGTCTGTTAGGTCAACCCGTTAAGGGGGAATTAATAGTCTAGGGAAACAACTTAGTGCATCTTGTGTTTTCTTCCTGAGAGTAGATCCGTTAAGGGGTATTATCTGGAAAGATTAATATAAGATAGTTGAGTTACCAATTAAGGGAATTCATACTTTAAGTTTGCCTAACCATCTGAAGAACCAAGAGTTAATTTCGATGTCATATATGTCAGCCGTATAGAGTTCTGAGTACTCATCTGAAGTTAGTATCGTCCAGGCCCTAGTCCTCATCATTTTCATTGTATTTAACCATTTTATTTTATTTTGTTTAGTTTTTGAAAGTTCACTGATCACCCATCTTATGTTTGTCTCCTATTAACCTCGAGGATTAGATTGTTATTTATTTCCTCGTGGATTCGATACTTTACTCTATCACTTTATTACTTGTTTGACTAGTGCACTTGCTAGCATTTAATTTTCCGTGTTCAACATTTTTCGCATCAAACAACCTTCCCGCGAATGCATTGTCCTCTTCCTCCAATTCCAGCAGCCTCTAGCCTTCGTCTTCTCTTCTCCATGTTCTGAATCAATTAACCAGCTGTTGATGCGAGCATAAATATACATGTTGCACGCATCCATATCATATCATTTTTTGACATTTAGTATAGGTTTATTTATCATTTTCATGTTTTATACATTGTATTTTGTCCATGAGTCAAAAACTACCCAAATGTTCTCTGTTGTTTAATTTTCAGGTAAAGGAGTCTCAAAATTGCACAGAATTCAAATAAAACAGAAAATGACCGAGGCTTAAAAGAATTTAATATCGACACGGGCCGCATTGATCCAAAACGGGCCGTGTCCGACTTTCAGTTATCAGCTATAACTTCCTGTTCTCAACTCAGACTGCATTATTCAAAATGGGCCGTTTCAGACGCCACGCCAGCTCAGCGCCACGATTGTGTTCCACGTCAAAATGGTGGATTTGCCCACTCAGAAGACGCCACGTGTCAACAATGATGTCAAAATCGTCCGCGTTTGAAATCAAGTATGAATCAGACTCCACGTCAGCACAACTCGGGCCGTTTTGCATCAAAATGGGCCGTGTTCTCACATACAAAGGCGGTTCGGCCGAATGAACGACTCTTGATGATTACTTCACCTGGAAGATAGAAAGATTTAATTTTAATCATCTGATCTAGGGCCCTAATCTCAACTTTTCCGTATAAATAGGACCCCTTGTAACCCTAGAAAGAGAGCCATGATTTTGGAGTTTTTCGTCGGTGCCCGCAACTCTGGTGTGGAGAGGAGGAGACCCGATGACGA
>LTAE01002228.1:32092-45763 GCA_001647135.1 Pontederia paniculata | reverse complement strand
TCATATCAAGCTCACGACAATAAATTTCTATAACAAAAACCTATTTCTAAGGCAAGAGTTATAGATTATCTAAAAAAGCTATAAATCTATTAGAAGATTTTCATCCCCAAAAAGACCTAGATTTACCTAAACGGATAGCTAATCACGTTTAGATTTGCACATGATAAGTTGTTAGATAACTTTCATACATCACCACAGGTCATATAATGAAAACATATAGAATCCCCAATTTTCTCCAAACCCTAGAACATTAGGGAAATTAGCCACGCATCATAAGAGATAAGAACAAAGATTTCATTACGAAAAGCATGTTCATCAAATCCAAAACACAAAGATACGAATAGGTTCAGAAATTGCGTTCTTGAATTTATCCAAAACCTAGATCTATCCCTTCTCCACAAGCCTTCTTGTTCGTACCCAGCCGTCGTCCCCCCCTTCATCGACCTAATTTCTCCCCTTTTTATACTTTCCAAGTTCACTAACATTCATCTGTTACAAAGTGACCAAAGTACCCATAAAAATATACAAAAACGGCCTTCAGAATGTCCAATACGGTTGGACTGAAAAATTTGATACATCCGTATCGGTATTGTATCGCAATACAGTCTGGAGTCTGATACAGTCGTACTGAAGAATATGGCCAGACCGAAATCTGCTCAGGTTGACAATACGGTCGTATTCTTCAAGTCGGCTCCCTGATTTCTTAATATTTTTTCGTTTTCGTGTGCTTGTCGTCTCCTGTCAAAATAAATACAACTTTGTGTAGATCTCTGAATATTGGACATAAATAATATCTAAATGAACTCAAATTTAATAACAAAAGGAGTCGATTCGCGTTCATTTCATTCACTTATCATCCAACTAGGATCAAAGCTTTAGGCAACAATCTTCATACTTCTCACAATCGTCTTTTAAATTTGAAATTTATCTGATTTGGCAAGGTTATAAGTGAATAGAAGTAAGAGTAAATATTAAAATAAAACAAATTATGTGTCCTTTTTGAATTTATCATTTTGTCTTTGCCTAAGTGGAATTTTCTTTTGTTAAATATTCTACTCTTTTATCTCAAGAATCAAGAGTATGCAACTTTGTTGTACCCCGATAACACTATCAGATTATTCTCGAAAGAAATGATTGGCTGGTGCTATAGGGAATCCATCACCTACTCCATTGTCCTTTCACTCGAAAGGATCATAAGTATTTTTTTTTGTTTAGCATACGTAGCATCCAAGCTCATTATTCTTGGAAGAAAGGTGAGGACATGTTGAGCGAAACTTTCTTTTTATTTCCACAACATAAGACCAAAGGCAAAATGATGCATGCAAAATGAAAATAAAAAAAAAGAGGGCGATGTATAAATTTGAAACTAAATGAGGCAGATATAAGAAAATATATATTTTTGGTCAAAGGTAAACTTGCCCTTAAGATGAACTCAACAAGGATGTTTTTTGCGATATCCATGATATAATACATATGAGATTATAAATGTTAATTGTGTATTTATGTGATTAATATCTACTATGATATGTGTGCTAAAGTGGGTGTTCTAGTTTTAGTGTTCATATGCTGAAAATTAACGACATTCGACCAAGGACATGAAAGTATGATTTTTGGAAAGTTTAGAATTTGGAATAATAAAGTCTCAAAAATTGTTCTCATATGATAAATTATACTAAATATGATTTTTAGTAAATAGTAGGAGAAGTTTTAGTCAGGTTAAATAAATGTGCAAAAATGAAAAATCTATAAAACCGTTGATTTTGTTCTTCGGTCTAAAATTTAGATTTTGATTCTTTTGAAATTTATTTCTATGAATATTTTCTTTAAATCCTAATGGGAGTAGTTTCTTATTTACATGTAATGTCTTAAGTAAATTGATAAATAAAATAAATGTAGAAGAAATGTCAAGCCATTCACTTATTTACATGTATCAAAATTTTAAAAGACAATATTGATGGAATGACATAAAGAAGGATATTGCTGAATTTATATCAAAGTGTCTTATATGTCAGCAAATCAAAGCAAAACATAAGAGTCCTAGAGGTATGTTACAACCACTTTCTATTCTTCGATGGAAATGGGAAGATGTTATTATCGTTTTTTTTTCAAGGGTTACAAAGGACTAGTAAAGGGCATAATACAATATGATTTATAGTAGGCCGATCAACAAAGTTGACCCACTTTATACCTAGTAGAATGGATTATCCCTTGGATAAATTAGCACGGATTTACATTAGAAAGATCGTTCTATTACATGATGTCCTGTTAGCATCACTTCATACTGTGATCCTCATTTTACATCATATTTTTGGCAGTATTACAACGAGCCATGAGCACAAGATTATAATTCAGTTCTATTTCCCGTTCACAAACTAATGGTCAATCAAAAAGCACTATCGAGACATTAGAAGATATGCTTGAGATATGTGTTTTGGATTTTGGTGGTAATTGAGATGAGCATATTTCTCTAATAAAATTTGCTGGCAATAATAGCTACCATAGCACCATCAATATGGCACCTTATGGGGCACTATATGGATGGAATTGTTGCACCCATTTGTTGGGAAGAAGTAGGAGAGGGAAAACTAACTAGCCTAGTGCTAGTTCAAACCACCACTATTAAGATCAAAGTCATTCATGACAGGCTTAAAGTAGCAAAAAATAGAAGGAAGAGTTATGGAGATAATAGGTGACGACCTCTTGAATTCCAACAAGGAAGATCATGTCTTTCTAAAAATATCTCTGACAAAGGCGGTTATGAGGTTTGGAAAGAAAGGAAAACTAAGCCCACGTTATATAGTAGCATTTGAGATTTTTGAACGAATTGGGCCGGTAGCTTATCGTTTAGCTCTACCTCCTGATATGGATAATGTACATAATGTGTGTTCATGTCTCCATGTTGAGAAAATATGAACCACATCAATCATATGTGATTGAATATGAACCCATTCAAATAGAGCAAAATATGTCATATGAAGAAAGTTTAAAATTTGGAAAAATAAAGTCCCAGTAATTGTTCCCATATGATAAAGTATACTAAATATGATTTTTAGTAAATTTTAGGAGAAGTTTTAGTTAGGTTAAATGAAGGTGCAAAAATGAAAATTTGTAAAATCGTTGATTTTATTCTTCGGTTCAAAATTTAGATTTTGATTCCTTTAAAATTTATTTTTATAAATATTTTTTCGAATCCAAATGAGGGTAGTTTCTTATATACATGTAATGTCT
Organism: Pontederia paniculata; assembly: GCA_001647135.1. Taxonomy (NCBI): domain Eukaryota; kingdom Viridiplantae; phylum Streptophyta; class Magnoliopsida; order Commelinales; family Pontederiaceae; genus Pontederia; species Pontederia paniculata. The sequence goes on along the minus strand of LTAE01002228.1, from coordinate 42,535 downwards.
TCAGTAAATGGATGTTATTATAATATCAATATCATGCCCAAACTCACTCCAGATTTAGGCCGACCTTAAGACAGTAAATTAAGTGGATAAAATGTACTATTTCAACTCTTTTTCACCTGCTCACCTATGTAGCACCTCCCATATCCGAAATCTTGAGGAAGGGCGGTAGCATTTACACAATTGGGGTGGTCATCAAACTAAGAAGAAACTTTAGGTTTCTCACCATAAGATAAGTAGTTAGATCCTCTTCTATGGATTACACTACAAATTTCAGTTAAACAAGGGTTCTTCTGGTTATGAGTTGATCGTATGTACCATTAATCTCTGCTAATTAAGGACCATACCAAAGCCAACTTACCTATGTGTAGAACACACTCTAGCTGAAATGAAATATGAAGTTGAAGCTTCCTAAAAATCAATTCTTAGGCTCCTTTGGAAATTATAAAACTCCTTATGTTGTATCCCCTTTAATTATACTTTTTATAGGCTTTGAATTGACTGAATTATAAAAGCATATTACAATTTATAAGCAAATGATCAAGACTCACTCTTTTTATTTTGTGTCATAGTATGTCTGAATTGTAAATTCTAGCATAAATATTATACTTAGGATAGGTGGAAAATGTTTTTACGTCACAAACTTTTTGAAGTCTACTTTCATATCCAACTTAAATTACATTCATAGGGTATGCAAAGTGGAAGCTATAAATTTTACATTGTACATCACACAGTCTATTAAAATTATGAAATGAAATAGAACATAGATAAATATCTGAATTTTCTGAGACTTCCCTATAGAAATAAAACTTTGATATTTATATGGTTCAACCTCTGCATGTCTAGTTTTATTTAAAATTGGAATGGCTTGATTATCATATGTATTTCATGAGTTATGAATTAAATATTCAACATCACTCAGTCTGCCAATACACAAAAATTAATTATAACTATTCCATCTTTCTAAACTTTCCATGGTCATTACATATTTAGTTGAAATGCGATATTTATATGAATTGAACATCCAAGAGTTTAATTTTTGATAAAATTTGTATTACCTGAATATGTGGTGTTTCCTAATTGTAATGAACTTTATAACTGACACTACTCAAAATGCCATGTGCAAGGCTGAAATCAAATTGATGTTGGAAAATTCATGAAATAGAATTATTATTGATGCAAGTATACTTATATATGAATTGCAAGTGTTTTTGGATAGGTTGTGTGGCGACCAACCCCGATATAATCGACCGTTAGTCGTCACGAGGGGTTAATTTAGACAAATCACTATATCAAGTTCAAACATTTGAATAAAATATACAGACTGTGATCACAGGAGCACGATGGCTCGACATCATAATACGAATATGAGGAACACCGGCCCTCGAAAATCCACACGTGGCATATAATCAACATCTCAAATCAGTATGACCAAAACAGATCAATAATATGAGACAAATAGAAAGTTAGGAACTATACAAGTTTCCTACTTATAAGTAAATGCTAATAAGAAAGTATAACAGAACTACTCTAGTCCGTCGACCTCACATATGCACAAATCCCAACCCATGCATATCATATAGCATATCTAGCAGTCATCACTTGAAGAGAGGGGTGAGCATAGAAGTGGCTTAATGAGTGGAGGGAACACAATATCAAAATCCAATAAAATTGAAGCCTACTATGCATATCGATAAAAACGGCGATAAAATCATGCAATGTATGCCATGTAAAACATTTATCCTTTGTAGTTACAAAAGAAAGTAGACTAACGAAGGATGAATCCTCACTAAGGTCGTACGGTCAATACGCATCCAAAGTGAGTTGTTGTGCGGACTGAGGCTCGCCAATCATATACGGACTTAATAGTTTACCTACATCAATGTCGTCCACCTGGGGATGTACACATGGGTACTAGGATTTAATAATTGTCGTTGTGAAATCGTCTTAATATTTGCCGCACCTACTCGGAGTTGATCATTCCCTGATAATATGCAAAAATCACGCCACGAGGCGGTTTTTATCATGACATATCATATATGTGTATGAATGCACATGCATTTCATAATATAGTATATAGCAAAGGGTGCTAATCTAGGGAAATAATTAAATCCCATAAAACTCGAAAATCCGAGAAAACATCATAAAAATAATCGAGAAGTTCACAACAGGAACAAGTGCTATAATTTCATGAATCTGAGCATGACTTATTTAATTTAAAAATTGGCACACAGTCACATATTTCATATGATGCATAACATACACATGGATGCATAAATCCATTCAGAAAAGGCGTCTTACCTCGGCGTAAGACTATAGACTGCTACTTGAGCATACTTACTATAATTGTGATAATTCCACTCACCTCGATATCGCGTAGGCTCCTAAAGTCCAACGCGTCCGAGTCCAAATCAAAACAAGAACCTAATCGTAATTTCCATAATTACATGAATCACATTCTCAATACATTCTACAACTTGAAACAATAACTTATCATTCGAGTAATACACTTGATTCTATTTCTAATTGTCACTCACCGCGTACGATGTGGAGTGGCGCTAGCGTGCGCGGATCTCGTAGGCTCTAACTCTCATGTGATGTAAATATGAGCTACATATCAAGAAGTTCGAGAGTCATCGTTCAAATCTTTATTTATAGAATCTGCACACGTGATGTTTATAATTCATAAGTTAATTTACCTCGAGTGAATCCAATGGATAGCTAACACCTCGAGTCCCAAAACATGATAGGCTCAAGGATCAAATGCGAACCTACATGCATAAGATTAAGTGGTTCAATCTTCTTATCTAAACCAAATCAGCCTTGAACATGACATTATTAACTTTATAAATTCACCGTGTGCAGCCCTAAAGTCAAGTGAGCTCCTAGGCCGACTCCGTCAACACCTTGTACTCTGAAATCTGAAACAAATCAGCACTCATATCGTCAGAAATCAGCTAGTACGAAGGCCCAAATCAATTATTGTAACAGTTCAGAATCACCCACAAATTCACCTCGATCAGCTCTAGGACACCTTAGATTTGATGAGCTCCGCAGGTCCAACAATGTGCAAAAATGGGCAGCGAAGGAAACCTAATATGCCCATATACACTTTAGTTATCATTGTCCAAATTAATAACTATAAGACTGCAGATTTAAATTCAGTTCGCCGAGTGCTCACCGAGAAGAAGTAAATGCATGTTTGATTTCTTCTCGGCTCCAACCGCGCGCTCGTGAACAGGGATCGAGACTGCCAAGTATATCAAATATAAGTATCACTCAAATCTGAACCAATCATATGGCTGTAACACTATCATTAACTCACCAGAAGAGGCAGCGGGTATCGTCACTCACTCGCCTCTTTCGACTCCAGCAATACACAATGGGGCAGCAGCTGTCATGCATAAAAATGGAAGTCAATACTCACGATATTAACACTTTCTTGTCTATGTCCCTGTGTAGAATGCTAGTTACTCACCAAGAGAGAAAAGATGAAATCCAAGCACCGTTGTCTAGTCGCGAATGCTGCCAGAAAATCTCCAAAATGGCGTAACTGCAGCATCCTGAAAGCCTCACAAAATCAGTCTCGACCCATTTGGAGCTTTAGTTAAGGTTCGAGCATTACCCAAGAGGAGAAGGAATCTCTGTGGCGTAGTTGAGTTTCAGATGGCATCCGATGCACCTCACGAATCCGCAACTTCACGACACTTCGGAAAAATTAAAGGTAAGTCTCAAAACCCTTTTCCAAAACCCATCAGTGTGATTAAATCTGAAACATAACTCACCGGAAAGAAAAAAGGGGTCGAGCAGCTACGTCACTCGCGAACCATGTCCGGTGAACTCTAATCCGCGAACGGCTGCGACGTCACCCGGAAAAGAACAGAAATCAGACCCAAAATCCTCGGAAAATTATTCACAAACGACTAAACTGAACCAAAGACTCACCGAGAAGAAACCAGCTGCGAATCACATCTGAAATCACCGGATTTCTCCCTCGTTCGCCGGCGGTATCTCCATGCTCAAGCTGCACATACGCGAGAAGACGTCAATCAAGTGGTACTATCAGATTCGCGTCATCGAGAAGAGTTGAAATGTACCGTCCCATGGTGGAACGGCCACCGGAATTGCCGTCTCCGGAGCTGCCCTAGCGGAGCTGTCGTGCGAAGGAGATGAACGGGAGAAATGGGGGAGAGGGTACTGTAGCAGCTACAGTGGGGAGAAGAAGAGGGTTTTTATATAATCTAGAGGACACGTGTCGCACATCGGATAGATGATCCAATTCTTATTTTATTTTTATTTAATTTATTTCTTTGCCCTGCGAAAAGACGAACACAACCCTATTAGTTCGAAAAATCAATTATGCCACTCTAGGCTTTTGGGTTTGGAATGGGCCGTTACATGTTGTATATGGATTCATCAAATGAATGATATGCTAATAATGCAATTATAAGTGATATGTTCTATGATGATATGGATATGTGAAAGTATCATGCATTTGTATTTTTATCATGCATTTTTCTTTTCTCTGTCGTGATGATATATTTTCTGCAAGGACTATATGAAATTCCCTTAAATGAGTGATATAATATCCTAAGGGATAGTGTGTTCATCGACATAGATGATATGATACCCTAAGGGGATATATGATACCTTTGGTCAGTGTGATATAACATGTTGCATACATGATTGCACAAGTGCATGATATTTGATATGATATGCTATGAACATGTGATACATTGATGATGATATATGTTTCATTTTATCCTATGATATGACACATATGTTAATTGATATATGAAAATATTTATATTGTTTTCCTTGAAATGAGTAGATGATAACCCATAGACTATGAGTTTTCTACTTACTAAGTTGTGGTTTGCTCATAATGTGATTTTTAATATTTTTCATATCAGTAGACCAATGTTGTGGCAGTGTTTGGTGATTCTCTACAAGGATCAAAGCACTTTTGAACGAGGTATATATGAGACTTAGATCTCTTCATTGCACTTTTGAACGAGGTATATATGAGACTTAGATCTCTTCATTGGTCATTTTGTGAGGATGTATGATTTCTCTTGATGCATAGTTTTTGTATAAGAATGTTAAATGTCAAAAATATGTTGTATAATGTATATATATGTGATAATGTGGATTTTCTTTGAGAACAATATAAATTGCCTATGTTGTGATCACATTTATGATAATATCATGTGATATATCAAATGAATGAGTTATGATACGTTTTCGCAATATTATGTTTGATCGACTATAATAGGTCGTGGCTTATGGATCAAACCAAGGTTTGAACTAAGGTCATGACAGATTTTGGCATATGATCAACTTGTTTGTGGTCATACAACCACACTAGGGCCCATCTTTTAGTGTCTCGACAAGGAGTATGCTCATGTTGTGATCAAGTTGTGATTACGTTTTCTTATCTTAACTTTCTTTTTTATTTTTTTCCTGAGGACAAGCTAAGATTTAAGTTTGGAAGAGTTTGCCGACAAGGAGTTATATATATATTATATGTGTAAAATAGTGCATTTGAGTCTTGTTGTATATCTTTCGGAAACATAGCTCTTATCGTTCATGCATTATTTGCATAAGTTTATTTATATCCATTGTTTATTCCTTTTTTTTTTTATAAAGAGGACTCTTATGCTTGAGTGATATTGTATTTAAAGAAATATTGGATAATTTCTTACTCAAACTATAAGGTCAAAATAAGACATAAAAGGATATGCATGGAATGTCCAAAACTCCAAAAAAATTGCAACATGTATTTTTGCTCCATCACATGGTCTAATGGTGTACCAAAAATGGTTAGTGTTGGGCATGATGTGGATCCATCAATTAAATCTTTGAGGTTGAAGCTATGGAGCAATGGAAGGAGTTGAATACTGATAGTCATGCCCTTGCATGAATTATGACAGCAATGGATGATGTGGCTGAATTACTAGAATTTGAGGCAATGGTCGAAGAAGAAGGGGGAGAAGTGGTCATGGATATTATACCATGATCAAGTAGATAACGTTTTGGTAATGCTTTGTGAAAACCAACCATCAAATTACAATATGTCATCATATTTATATAGGTACAGTTAGATGTTGATTAACATCCATTGTTAAAATAAGAATGATCTAAAATGTTACTTATAGTAAATTATGGTAGTAAAGTTCGTAAGATGAGATTGAAACATATTATGGATGTAGGATCACTTGGCACCAAGGGGGGGTGAATTGGTGTAATAAAAACTTTAAACCGATTTCAAAAATAAAACGCGGAAGCTCAAAATCGATTTATCGCAAAGCTCAAATCGTAAGTTCTCAATCAAGAACAAGTGCAATAATGATATGAGAATGCAAGATGATAAGTAAAGCAAGTAAGAGAGAAATGCAAACTCAAGACACGGATCAAGTTGTTGACGAGGTTCGACCCCAACTTGGCCTACGTCCCCGCTCCAACTTCTCGACCTCGAGACCGTCGGAGATCCACTAGCANAATTGTTTTTATGAATGACAATATACAATAACACATTCAATGTTCATGTGTGTTCATGTTTAAGGCATAAAGCCTATGTTCCAACAATGGAGATATGCTTTAATAGTGTGTGCATGTTTGTTCGTGTGGAGTATAAGGTCATCATATTTGACCATGGCACATTTTTATTCAATTGATATGGGCTTTCGACCTCAAATATTCAATTAGAGGATGCTATGATCCACAACAGAATGTTAAGCCTTTCGATGCAATCTATCCATATTGCTAGACAATATGTTTTAAAATGACATAGCCCCAACAAATTATTTTGATCAATTTTAATCTAAATTGTTTTTATGAATGACAATATACAATAACACATTCAATGTTCATGTGTGTTCATGTTTAAGGCATAAAGCCTATGTTCCAACAATGGAGATATGCTTTAATAGTGTGTGCATGTTTGTTCGTGTGGAGTATAAGGTCATCATATTTGACCATGGCACATTTTTATTCAATTGATATGGGCTTTCGACCTCAAATATTCAATTAGAGGATGCTATGATCCACAACAGAATGTTAAGCCTTTCGATGCAATCTATCCATATTGCTAGACAATATGTTTTAAAATGACATAGCCCCAACAAATTATTTTGATCAATTTTAATCTAAATTGTTTTTATGAATGACAATATACAATAACACATTCAATGTTCATGTGTGTTCATGTTTAAGGCATAAAGCCTATGTTCCAACAATGGAGATATGCTTTAATAGTGTGTGCATGTTTGTTCGTGTGGAGTATAAGGTCATCATATTTGACCATGGCACATTTTTATTCAATTGATATGGGCTTTCGACCTCAAATATTCAATTAGAGGATGCTATGATCCACAACAGAATGTTAAGCCTTTCGATGCAATCTATCCATATTGCTAGACAATATGTTTTAAAATGACATAGCCCCAACAAATTATTTTGATCAATTTTAATCTAAATTGTTTTTATGAATGACAATATACAATAACACATTCAATGTTCATGTGTGTTCATGTTTAAGGCATAAAGCCTATGTTCCAACAATGGAGATATGCTTTAATAGTGTGTGCATGTTTGTTCGTGTGGAGTATAAGGTCATCATATTTGACCATGGCACATTTTTATTCAATTGATATGGGCTTTCGACCTCAAATATTCAATTAGAGGATGCTATGATCCACAACAGAATGTTAAGCCTTTCGATGCAATCTATCCATATTGCTAGACAATATGTTTTAAAATGACATAGCCCCAACAAATTATTTTGATCAATTTTAATCTAAATTGTTTTTATGAATGACAATATACAATAACACATTCAATGTTCATGTGTGTTCATGTTTAAGGCATAAAGCCTATGTTCCAACAATGGAGATATGCTTTAATAGTGTGTGCATGTTTGTTCGTGTGGAGTATAAGGTCATCATATTTGACCATGGCACATTTTTATTCAATTGATATGGGCTTTCGACCTCAAATATTCAATTAGAGGATGCTATGATCCACAACAGAATGTTAAGCCTTTCGATGCAATCTATCCATATTGCTAGACAATATGTTTTAAAATGACATAGCCCCACCAAATTATTTTGATCAATTTCAATCTAAATTGTTTTTTATGAATGACAATATACAATAACACATTCAATGTTCATGTGGATTTCCATACCAAGTAGCAATCCTATTTTTTTATTCCACAATTACCCTTGCATCCTAATATTTGTTGTGATGGATGAAACGAAGGTACATTGCTTCTCCACTAAGAAGATAAAAGTTGGTCCCATATTTTCTTAATTTAAATCAAATTCCTTCTTCTTAATCTCGCAAGTGATTCGAGTTTTGTATATTTTATCTGACATGTAGTTTTCCTCAACTAAATTTTATATTTTTGTTGACGTTGTGATGTGCATGAACTCTAGGTTAATATTGCATTTTTGTTAAAAAATTGATCCTTTAATTGTTTGTTGAGCAAAATTTGTTCGATTAAGACAAAAAAGTTATTGTTATGTCAAAAGGATGAACTTTTTGTGCTTTTCACTAAAACATTGCATGATCTATGATTTTCCGGCCCTCATTGTTTCTTTATCTTTAATCTTTTGGTTGTCATTATTTTTCTTGTGTTGTTCTCATGATTTCTTATGTGTCTTCTTAATTATTCTAAAAGTCATTCCATAAGAATAAAGAAATACAAATTGAGATGGAAAATTAGAACATATTACAAGGTATTTAATGTCGGATTCTAATGTCATCCAATTCATATTTCTAATGCATTCTTTTTCTTTTAGATTGTGTATGCATAAGTGTGATGTGACTTAGCAACCTATGGCTTGTGTGCGCATGTGCACATAATATGTGATTAAAGTAATTCTTTTTCTTTAAGATTGTGATAAAGGTAATGCCAAAAGAGTAAACAAGAGAGTACTAAATTATTATCAGGATTTTATTTTGATTAAATTAGCTTTTTAATTTTCTTTCAAAAAGAATGACTAGTTAAAGTTACATATCATTATTTCATTAGAGACTATATTAGCTTTTTTCCTAATATATGCTTTGTGCACATCTGATATATTTTTATATTAATTCCACCCATATTGTGATCACTTTTTTTATGTAATTCGTACGTTGTTATATTTATGTGCTACACTTTTTTTATGTTCTATATTTTTCATGATTTAACTAATAGGTTTTGGGAAATGGACGAAAGGAGAAAATAAGTCATTAGGCCATCATAATGTTGACAAGAGTGATTGACGGTCAAATCATATGTAATATCTCAGATTTTTTAAAATAAATAGAAAATAAAATAAAGGGGAAATATGATAAGATAAGAAAAGATATAGTTGGTTAAGATTAAAAAAAATTGAATTGAAGTCAAATTATTATATTTTCTTATGAATTAAATATTCATAATCCTATGTTGACTATTTTTAAAGGAATCCTAATCACATGAAAGATTATCTTATAAAATCATCTTTTAAAAATTCTAATGACACTCAAACTCTATTTAGGAGTGATTTCCTTCTTTATAAATAGGACTCAACCCTTCTCCTCTCATCCCATAATTTTTCTCTTCCTCACCTCTCTCTCTCTCTCCCTCTCTCTCTCTCTCTCCCTCTCTCTCTCTCTCTCCCTTCTCTCTCCTCATAGGGTTAGGTCAACATGGAGTAGGAGATCAATGACAAAGAAGAAGATAGGTTGACTACAGAGGACGGTATATAATTGTGGTTATATTTAGGACTTTCGATATGTAACTAGAATCATAATTAAGATTCTTAATATGGAATAGAAAAATAATTAATAGAGTTATGAATTAAGATAATTGCTCCCTCTCTAGATTGGTCTCTACAAATTTCATGGACACCGACCATGTTGTTCTACCGAAAATATTATTTGTCTACTATTGTTATGATGATCTGATTGTATTGATTGTTTGATTATGAATTGATGAACGGTGTAGGTTTAGGTGTCTCTAAACGATAACCTAGCTCAAAATAGGATTTAAAAGTTGTAATGATTGTGATTGAACTTAAGCTTGAAGAGGAGGACCCCCGGCTATTGCGTCCCTTAGGGGACTATTGTTATTGCGTTCCTTCGAAAACTATTGCGTTCCTTCTCCAGGGAACTATTGCGTTCCTTCGGGAACTATTGTACGGATATGTAGACTTGGTCAGAGAGAGACTCCATGGCCTTGCTAGCCATTATTGGTACCGGGGATAATCTGAATCTTCAGTGCATTTAATAAACGCTCACATTAATTGTTAATGATTGTTTCATTAAGGCAAGATAAATAGAGAATGATATATTGATGATGACTTGAGTATATTGAAAGGAATGATATTGGCATCACCAGATAAGGTGATTATTGCTACTCATGTCATCCATTGGATATTGATATTGAAAGAAAAGGACATCACCATAGAGGGTGTA
>LTAE01002227.1:11708-36646 GCA_001647135.1 Pontederia paniculata | reverse complement strand
GCTATAGCTACAATATTCTCCACATATAATTTCTCCCCTCGAAATATGCATCCATTGCGTTGGAGCCACATAGACCATAGGAAAGCAAATGGTGTTATATGCTTTCTTCTTGGAACATAAACTTGTATCTGATGATCTTGACTCCCACCACGCCTGAAAGAGTTCCACAAGCTTTCTGCCGATTGAGTGTTGATCCACCTGCATCCTGCTCTATGCCACACTTCTCTAGCCACCAAACAGTCAAAAAATATGTGATCAATATTCTCTTCGAAAGTATTACAAAAAATATGTCATTCTCTTCCTCAACATGTAAAATAGCATTTCAGCAATAAAGTTGGATGAGTGCACAAGGCTCTCATCCTTTACCCTCTCAAAAAAAAAATGCTTTTCTTAATGGAGACTTATATGAAGAGGTTTATATGACTATTCCAGAGGGTCTTCATGGACAAAGAGAAAAAAACAGGGAAGGTCTGCAAGTTAACAAAATCCCCGTATGGGTTGAAGCAAGCATCAAGGCAGTGGAATATCAAATTCACTGAAATTTTGACAGGTGCAGGTTTTCAGCAAAGTAAAAATGATTATACCTTATTTACTTGTAGACGAGAGATTTTTTTGTGGCATTGCTGGTATATGTCGATGATATTCTTGTGACAGGAAACAATGTGGAGTTGATACAAGAAGCAAAAACTGCCTGAAAGCTAAGCTGAAATCCAAATACTTGGGAAGCCTCAAGTTTTTTCTTGGCTTGGAAGTTCTTCATTCTTCAAAAGACATTTTTTACTCAGCGAAAGTATACTCTAGAGCTTATTGCTGATCTTGGTCTTGGTGGTTCTAAGTCTGCAAATACACCTCTAGAACAAAATCTGAAGTTAACTTCTTTTGATTATGATCAAGAGGTTCTACAGAAAGGTCACCAACTTAGAGAAGACAACTTATTAGAAAAGCCAGAAGAGTATCAGTGGCTAGTTGAAAGGCTCATCTACTTAACCAACACCAGACCAGACATCACTTATGCTGTAACACATTTAAGTCAGTTTATGCACAAGCTCAAGGTTTCTCACTGGGAAGCAGCCCTTCGAATCGCTCGGTATCTCAAGAAGTCACCAGGGCAAGGAGTGTTTTTTTCAGCAAATCAGAACAGTAGTGTCTCAGCTTTCTGTGATGCGGACTGGGCTTCCTGTGCATTTACTAGACGATCTTTATCAGCTTTCTGTATAAAAGTTGGTGATTCTCTAGTATCTTGGAGATCAAAGAAACAGTCTACCATATCAAGATCCTCTGCTGAGTCTGAATACAGAAGCATTGCCTTAGTTGTAGCAGAGCTTATTTGGTTGGACCGTCTGTTCACAGAGCTTTATCTCCCATTTCTGAAACCAATTACAGTCTTTAGCGATAGTAAAGCTGCCATTCAAATCGCAGAAAATCCAGTCTTCAATGAAAGAACAAAGCACATCGAGGTGGATTGTTATTTTGTTCGAGAGCATAGTTTGCAACAGCTGATACAGTTGCGGCATGTTTCTACCAGTGAACAACTAGCAGATCTCTTGACGAAAGCTCTTTCCAGACAACATGACTACTTAGTTCGTAAGTTGGGTCTGTTTGATTTGTATCAGCCACCAACTTGAGCGGGGGTGTGAAGAAGCAGTCAATTAGTTGTCAAGTTAGTTTCTGTTATTCTGTTATATAAGTTCTTAGTTTGTAACAGTTCCGATGTGCTACATAAAAAGACTGGTATTTTTACCATAGAGTAGTATAAATAGATGTGGGAAGGCTGTAAATTTTGAGAGCTTTTAAATTCTTCATATCAGAATTCTTCTCCCACATACTGGTTCATGTTTCTTCCTTCTATCTGCAATATCACCTGCCGGTAACACCTTTGAAGTGTTGGCTCTCTTATTTCTTAACAGCAATCAATTAAAACTATTGGCATGAAGAAGAAATAAAAAGAAACTTGAATAAGTAAAAGAACTCCCGCCCTCCCTTATATCCACACACACATTAATGAGGAGAACAGAGACAGGGGCAGCGGTGTCTTGATGACTATTTTCACTGGCATTATGCTCGAATGCTACTAAAACACAACAAATGCTCCTATATACGAAAAATAAGTACGGAGTGCTTACAATACCTGGAGGCTTGAAGTCCTCAAGTTGAAGAAGTGCAACATAGATGTGGCCAACTCAGTTGATGGTGGACAGCAGTTGGAAGCTTCGAGTACAGAAAGGGCAAAGATGGATTTGACAAACAGTGGAAAATTTGGATCAACGAGTTCCCCAGGCGTCGACAAGGTTTTCTCAAATGGTCAATCAACAAATCTGGTGGCCAGTGTCATCAATCGGCGATCAATTTGGTGTCATTCGTTCGTCGACTAAGTGAAAACCTAAGGACCATTTGAGGAAAGAAAACCAGCCGTCTTCAACCTAAGGGTTTCTTTTTTAAAAAAAAATATCCTTCGTCTTCAAGTTAATTTCAGAATTACCAAAAGGGTAACTGAACTGGGTTTTCATCCGATTCTCCGGTTTTCCGGTTTCTTCCAGTTTTTACCAAGTCATACCGGTCCAAATACTAGTCCGTTTTATGCATCGAACCGGACCGGATTGTTGGCCAGTTCACGATTAAACCTGGCCGGTCCGGTTTTAATAACATTGGTCTTTTGGGATGAGCTCTCTGCAGATCTCCATGCTGTTATCACAACACATGTAGATATTGTAGTTTGGTATGTCGTATCTACTGAAACAGAAATCAAAGACCTCAAAGGGTTTTGCATGCTGCAATGACAAGAAGAATGTTACAGCAATCAGAAAAAGTAAAGTTGCAGGCTTCAATAAAGTTGTAAAACCATTCACATTTGCATGTCTGCATCTCTTAGCTAGACTTTAATCAGATGGGAGAATGGTTTCATTTTATATTTCACAATTCATATTAAAAAGGTACACGTGTTTGGTGACAGGGGAAAATTTAATCCTCATAATTACAGAATGGATAAGCACACTGTATACAGCACCTTAGTGATTGATATACTTAATAATCCTTTGTAAAATAGCATGCTTTCAAAAACTAAGAGAAGTATGCAAAACTACCTCAGTCTCTCCTTGTTGCGAACCATCCAGTAATTCCATGCGCATCTCCTCTCAAAAAAAAAAAATCCATGCGCATCAAGTCTGACTTCACGTTCCTTCTAATTATGAGGTTACATAGAACCCAACCCCAATTCCTGCTTAAGAAAGAAATCAAAATGCATAAAGCCTTAAATCAATAAAATGACGCTGGAATTCTTTTTCATGGTGATTACAGTTTTTTTTGTGAAAGCATTCTGGTTACAGCTAATTTACAACCAAAATTCAAAATTGACTTTCCAGCAGAACTCACTCACGGGGACAGGAGGTGGGTATCAATGATGGCCTTGAGAATCTCAAGGGCTCTTTTGCAAGCACTATTCTCATTTGTTGCTGCAATGACGTGGATGACTTCTGGTTTCCAAGCATTTGAGATGGAGAGCAATAAACTTAGCAAATTTAAACAATATCTCTTGGATGAAATCTGTGGTTAGAGATATTTTTTGAAGGGTAATGCTGTTAGAGAACTTATGTGTGATTTTAAGTGAGAGACAATTTGCGTACCTTCTCTGCATAAGAAATAGCTGAAGGACAGAGGGATGTTTACAAGGTGAATGAGATGGTTTCCACACTTGGTTCAGCTCAACTGGTTCGGCTGTTTGTTTAAGAAGTTTTCAAAGCAATTCCAGAATGATGGAAAAAAAGAACTCTGAAATTCAAAGTCCTTTGCAACAAATTGCATAACTTTTCGAAGCATCTCTTTCTGCTTGCCTTGGGGATTTCGAACTTTCAATTGGTAACTGGTGTGAATGTGTGATGACTGGAGATAGAACAACATGACAACATTTTCATGCCATGGTTAGTTTCGCAAATGCCCATGATAAGTACAAGATGGACTCTAACAAAATAAGAGATAATAGACCTCTGAAAGATCACTTTGAGTTTAAGCTGAACTTTGAATATGAAACATGGACTAATGATAAAGTAGTCCTTAAAATAATTTCTTATAAACCTCTAATATCCCACCAGCATTGTGGATCATCTAATCACAATGAAAGCTATTATGGCAACTTCTCTCGTAGAATCCAAGTGCAGCACCATGGGTGTTGCAGAAACAACACTTTATTCTTCGACTTCTAGTTAACTTTGCTGCCAAGTCATCTTCGAAGGACACTTCAGCAGTGATGGAACGATGTATAATTGTGTGTGTGTTGGGGGGGAGGGGAGTTCGGTATATCATATGCATATTTTTAACCCTAAATAAGAGCTTGCCACCCTATATTCAAGCTAAAAATTGTTAATTATAAGGCTATATAAAAGGTTGATCCTCCTAATTAAGCCAAATTTTGAAAAAAATAGATAATATCTAAGTTTACTCTTAATATCATTGTTTGTCATTATATATATACATATATATATATAAACTTTTATCATTTTTATAATATAAACTTGGCCCTCTCATTTTTTTCCCTTGGTTCCATCCTTGCACTTCAGGGACTCTTCAACAAATAAAAGAATGTTGATGCTTCAGCATTTAAACCAAGATCAATACCACCACAATGATACATCTCGTTAACACAGATGAAATATCACATAATTTTTTTTAAATTTTCGATGTTATTTTTAAGTTTTTAAATGTGAATCTAGATATAATCAATATAGAAAAAAAACTACTTTCCCTAAGAAAGATACTCTGTTTTAACTTGTTTTTCTTATATATTATAATTCTTAACATGTTATCAGTATATTTCTTGTATCAAACAAAGTATCACCACAATGATACATCTCGTTAACACAGATGAAATATCACATAATTTTTTTTTAATTTTTCGATGTTATTTTTAAGTTTTTAAATGTGAATCTAGATATAATCAATATAGAAAAAAAACTACTTTCCCTAAGAAAGATACTCTGTTTTAACTTGTTTTTCTTATATATTATAATTCTTAACATGTTATCAGTATATTTCTTGTATCAAACAAAGTAACAAAGCTTTGCGTGTGTAATTTATTTCTCCAATAAAATATTTCAATAATTCTTCATCCAAGAAAAAAACCTAAGTTCTGGGTGAAGTTCGGCCATTTGAGCTGATAGTAAAAGGATATGATAATCTACTGTCATACTTCAAAGTTTGATATATATGCAGCTACATACATATATAAATGCATATAAGTAAAAGTAATATGTATCCAAAGGGTACATGTATGCTATAGCTAAACATATTTTAAGCGATGTGTAGTCTAATCGTGATTAACTGTAGTGTACGCATCCAAAGGGTACACGTATACCATAGCTAAACATATTTTGAAAAATGTGTAGTGTACGCGTACATTACCCTTGGCTACACCTGCCTGCACCCACTTTGGTTGCAACATAGTTGGATTATATGCACATACATATGTGAGTGCGTGTCTCTTCCTCATTATATATAGATCTATGTCTCAAACCTGAGCTAAAGCTTTAGTAATATGTCAAAACTAAGTATATATCAAAAATTTGCCAAATGTAATGTTATTTAAGTACCTCATATGAGAAATTATGATACACATAACTTGAAGGATTCAACCCTGTAGCTCACACAGCATTTGGAAGGAGACCATCCTTTGTCATCTTGGTCAGAACTGTGACCACAGTCTCCATGTTGCCATCCTTACAGTTTACTTCAACAAGAAACTTCGATGTTTCAGCATCTGGTAGTAAACAACCTTCTAACAAATATTGAATTACTGTATTCAGATCCCTATCCATCCCTTTGTCTGAAAGACCTTTAATAAGAGAAATAATGCTTATTGCATTAGGAACAAACCCAGCTTGTAGCATCTCTTTATACAGAGAAAGTGCCTTTTCCACATTTCCAGCTCTACAATGTCCATGGATAATAATACTATATGCAACAGAGTCTGGTTCACTTAATATTGAGTCAAATACTTTGTCAGCTTTATCCATCAAACCTTTCATGCAAAAGCTCTTTAATAGAGAAACTGCATTCTTGAATTCATTGTCACAACGGTCGATCAACGCATCATAAGTGACGCTCTCTGGAATAGGTGCATCATAATACATCCTGAAGAGAAGCCGCTTTGCTTCCTTCGTACGAGCAATTTTATTGAGGCCATTAATAAGCACATTATAAGTAACAACATCAGGAAGGATTCCTTTCTTCATCATCTCATCGTGAAGATGGAAAGCTTGCTTTACATCCCCTTCTTTGCAATGTCCATCAATTAATGTAGTGTAAGTAAGTTCATCTGGACGTATATCCATCTTCAGCATCTTCTCGAGAAGCTCACTAGCATCATTTATCCTTCGCGCCTCACAAAGACCTCTAATAAGTGAAGAGTAGGTTATGGCATCAGGCTTGATTCCTTGTGCAAGCATCTCCTCATTCAATTGAAAAGCCTTGTTCATGTCTCCATTCCTGCAGTACCCGTTCAATATGGTACTATATGTCACCATGTCTGGGGCCAACCCTTTTCTCTCCATGTTGTCTTGAAGAAACTTCATAGCTTCATCCATTCTATCCAACATGCAATATCCATTAATAAGAGCATTATAGCACACTATAGAAGGGTTAATTCCACTTGCCTTCATCTCCTCCATGATCAAGATTGCATCATCCAAGAATCCTTTCTTGCAAAAACCATCTATCAAAGTAGTGAATGTTATCTCATTCGGCCGAAGCCCTCTCTCCTTCATCTGATTGACCAATTCCATCGCCCTTCCCAGGTTCCCAACCTTACACATGGCATTAATAAGCGGAGTATACGTGACGACGTCCGGCGCCATACCTTTGCGGGTCATATCTGCATGTAAGATAAGAGCCTGATGTACATCTCCTCCCCGGCAATACCCATTGACGAGTGTGTTGTATGTAATCGCATTAGGTGTCAATCCCTCCCTCTCCATTTCATCCATCAGCTTCCCTGTCTCCTGCATCCGCCCTGCTCGGCACAAACCATTAATAATCGCATTGTATGTCACCAGATTAGGGCGGACACCATTCTCAGCCATTGTCCTCAGAAGAGCAAAAGCAGTGTCAACCTTTCCCATCTTGCAGTGCCCATCTACTAGCGTGTTATAACTGACTACATTCGGCGAACACCCTGCATGCGACATTTCAGTTAACAAGGACAGTCCACGATCGAGCTCGCCAAGCGAGCAAAACCCCCGAATGAGTATATTGTAAGTGTAGATGTTCGCCAAAATGCCAGAACTAGACATATTGGCCAGGAATTGTTCGACTTTTTCACCAACGCGATGGGCGTCGGGGGAGCGGAACATGCCATCGAGGACTGAGTTGTATGAAAGCGCAGATGGGCAAAAGCCAGCTTCTTTCGCCAGGGAGAGGGCGTCAAGAGCTTGGGGCAGGAGGGAGAGGGAGGCATAGGATTTGACCAGGAGATCGAAGGCGGATGAAGGGTTTCTCGGAGGCGGTGAGATAACGGGGAGAGCGGAGGCGAGAGAGGCGACGAGAACGGGGACGGGAAAGCGAACGGCTAAGCGGCGGGCGAGGGCGAAGGCGGGAGGGAGGCCCCCGCCGCGGCTGTAGCGGAGTCCGGGAGAGAGGAGGAGGTGGAGCGCGACGGACTGGGGGCGGACGGAGGCGGAAAAGAAAGGGCGCGAGGAGGCCCATCGGAGGAACGCGAGGAAGAGCGGGGGGCGCGGTCGGGCGAGGAGGAGAGCGCGGGAGGCGGCCTCCGGAGTGAAGGCGCCGGCGAGCTCGTCCAGAGACTGGTGGTTGGAAAGAAATGCGAGGGCCCTCTGTGCAACGTGTCCATTGTGGTCGGCTCCGGCGGTGACGCCGACCGCAGTCTCGGAAGAGTCGGCGACCTGCTGCCGCATGATGTAGAGCCAACGACGCACTCCACGTAGAAAAATTAGAACACGATTTGAATGGGCCACAGCGACACCATAACGCTTAATTGCAAAATAATGCGACTCTGCCCAAAAAAGCCCATCGCCACTTTTTTTTTCTTTTTGAGAAGGGCTAGGGCTGACAATAAGTCAGGCCGTTCGTGACCGACTCATGGCTTGACCTATTTTGAGTCTTGTTCGACTCGTCTTTTTAAATAAATAAGTCAGACTCGAAATTAAGATTTGATTTTTTTTATTTAAACAGACTTAACTCGTCTATATTAGACCTATCTTGTTAGCTTATAAGGTCAACTTATATAATTATATATATTATAAAGCTGATAAGTATTTAGCATATGAACCAAAATTATGAATAATTTTGATTCAAAAAAATCAAATATAATATCGAAAAAGGTACAATAAGTCATTTGTATTCGAAATTATTATTAATTTTAGTGTGTTAAATATGTACAATGCTACAGTGCACACTAATTTCTTTTAATATTATAAATATAATTTAAAATATAATTTAATATATATTTATTAATTAATAAATATAGCTTAATAATCTATTAAGTTAGGTCAGGCTTCTTGAATTTAATAAACAAGTCAGGCCAAACTTAATTTGTAAGCTTATTATAAGTCTATGACCTAGCTTTTTTATTAAACTTTTTAAATAGGTCTGACCTATTTAAGTAATGGCCTAGCTTGACTCGGCTCGTGTCCACCCCTAGAAGGGGCTAATAATTTATTAGACTTAAAAATAGAACTCAAATTCTTCACTTTTATAAATAATTTTTTTAACACCATAATATTTTTCAAAATTCAAAACACTTCAATGTCAATCAACATGAAAAGAAAGAAATAAAAGGAAAGGAAATTGGAGCAATATGGCTTTTAAAATGAAAATTTCAAGATTGTTTAAGATATAAATAATGATGTGTTAAATAATAAGTAAAGTTCCTAATTACTCTATCAAAAATTTATTCTTACCACCATAAAAATTAACGTCGGGAAATTCCATGACAGGTACAATTTCATAAGTCGTGTGTTTCGAATTTTGAAACGATCGCAGCCAACAGTTATGAAGTCAATTTTATACAATCATAAAATTATGTTTTATATTTATATTCAAATAATTTACATATTTTTTTTACTTAATTTATTAAGATTACGAAACTATAAACCCATTGTACCTCATAAGGTGCTCCCACCCGCCAACTTTTTGATGCATATGTATATATATACATAATTCAGCCTTTAGATAAATAAAATTTTGTGTTGCTTAAACATAGATATCGTAAATGGTCAACTGGTTTGCTGTGTTTAGATTGTAACCAAATGTCATCGTTTCTGTTTTTTTATATTTATTATTATCATAACATATTTTTAATTTATAATTTTCTCAAATATTAATTTTTATTATTTTCTAATAATATAATTTATATCTATTGGCCTTTGTTACCAATTTCAACACATTAGCTAAATAGATAATATGGAGTACAGTTTATTCTATAACAAATATAATTCCTCTTTTTTTAAAAATTAAACATTTACACTTATTAATTTATAGATAAGTTACTCATTTCTAGTGATTATTCTAAGTATTTTGAAATATACTTCGATGATTATTATTTCTAGTTTTTAAAAAATATTGAGATAATTAACTCCTAATATATGATATATGAATAAAAACTTAAAATTTTAAAAAAATAATGCAAGAAAAGTAAATGTATTAGAAAGTTTTGGAGCTTCGTCCCCCAACCCTGAAATTTCAACCATTTATGTCCGGCCCTGACTTTCCTTTCTAACTCCATTCCATATTATATTCTAATTAAATGTCTCATAAAAAACATTACGAAATTTTGTTTCCATGTGTTACCACTTACCACGACCGTCTCAGGTACATAAGAAAAAACACGCTTATTTTTCTATCCTTTCAACATCATTAGACACTTCCCTCTCTATAGATAATTCTAAATGTAGTCTAACTCATCGCGCAGACTATCTAGGAGAAAAAAATTAGTTGCCACCTCCATATACAGAGTGATTGAATATATATTAAAAGTATGTTTGACTAAGTTTATAAATAAGTTAAAACTATTTATAAGTAAATTTTAGAAAATCTTCGTGTATGATAACTAAAAAAATATGCTTATAAGTTGTTAGGTAACTACTTATAACTTATAAGTTGAAAAAAAATAAGCAAGGTCTCCCTGCTTATTTTTTAAATTATTAGCTTATTAGTTTTAACTAACTATATTATTCTTTTATCCATTTTTTTATATTATTATCATATAACTTTAAGGATATATTAGTCAATATAATGTTAACAGACAACTACTTATTGATATTATCAATAATTTTATTCAAATATGTAACTATTTATATTTTAAAATAAGTATCAGCACTTAAAATACTTATCAACATTAGTGTTTATCAGGTATTTTTTATCAGCTAAGCCAAACGAGCCCTAAATTATGCAATAGCACGGTAGTCATCTTAATCCATATAGCAACGTTTAAGATTGATATCCCAATTTTTTACTTTTGATCCAAAGTTAGTACTCTAATTTTAATTTATAACTAATTAATCGTTCAATTATATAATTTTTTCACAATTAATATTTTTTATATATTATAAGTATTTTTTAATAATGTGATAATCACATCATTTATTTATACAAATAATTTATTATTGTAATAGCCACATCAATCACACAAAAGCGAATCATTCTAAATTAAAAAAAATTATTGATATAAAAAATAGTCAAGTGAAAATAAAAAAAAATTAATTTTCAATAAATATTTATTATTTTTTTATGTTGGTGATTTTTTTAAGTTTATTTTATGAGGTAGCTGAATTGGCTATGAAATTAATAAATTATTATTAAAAACACATGATGTGGTTGTCACATCAATAAAAAATATATTATAATATATAAAAGGGATCAATTATGATATGATTAAATAGTTGAAATATCATAAGTTACAAAAGAAATTTATGGTATTAACTTGAAATCATAAGTAAAGTTGGGGTATCAATTTCGAAAATTATTTTGATCCACCGAATATGTTGGCTCTTTTTATAATTTTTTTTTGTACTCACCACTTCCCTCCTTGGTGAAAAAAATAATAATAACTTATATAAATTGATATATATATATATATATATGAAAAAAACTATGTGTAGCGTACTTGTACAGAAAATATCGACATTTTATATACAAGTGAACAATGTTTATATTTTTTATAAAAAGTATCATTACTTTTTAATGCACTAGAATAAAAATATGTTACACGCTCTCTGTCCCTTTCTTAGTTGAAAGGTCTTTCTATTATCATTTTAATTTTTAACTTTATGGCCCCAAATTATAGTTCTTCTTTAATATATATATACATATATATATATATATATATATATATATGGCAATGAAGTGTAACACTGTAAATTGCGATAGTTTAGCTCCCTCATATTTTATATAAGTTTACTAATGTGAACTTATGAGTAGATGTTCGTATTAATATTAACAAACTTATATTTAAATATGAGTAGAGATGGACTATGCTATAATATAAAGTGTTGCACATATATTTTACCCATAATAATAATAATAATAATAATAATAATAATAATAATAATAATAATAATAATAATAATATAGTAGAAAAATAAAGTCCAAGATTATTAAATAGACATTAGAGTTGGTGTTTGGGATATAGGGCGAGGGATTGATCGAGAATCAAATAACGAATTAAAATGAGAGAAATATTGACACATAAATTTTTAATATGATAAGTGATAGAAACATTAACGGACAAAGAAGATCACCACTAAAAATTTTATACTATAAAAAAGATGAGAGTACATAATAAAATTATAAATCTTATTTATAATGGTTCATATCTTGAGGAACTTCGTTCCACGCACCTCCCACGAAAATCAGTATCGAGTCATAGGTTTGGACCCAAACCTTCTACTACCATGACATATTCTTTTTTTTTCTTTTTTTTCTTTCATAATTTTAAATACAAAATATTATAATTCAAGCACAACAATAATTGAACATAGTTCTTCTCCAATCTCCACCCACTTCCGAGGTCTTTCTATCAAGAATTAGATCCACTTCTGGTCAACACATGGACCGGTTTAGTTCCAACGGCAGTCGAATGGCGTATCAGAGAACATGTTGACGCCATGTGAGTATGCGACAAGAACGCATGGGGGAAATCTAACATTAACGACCAAGGACTGTCTGAGCCCTATCATCATCCAATAAATGACATCCATCTCACTAGCTCTGAGTCCCTCGATCACGTACCTCCTCCTCCTCCAACATGGAAGGGGGGGACCTCAATCCCGCTGGTGCAGCCATCGCGTGGCCATGCACATGAAACCAAAACTTCTCG
The DNA here is from genome assembly GCA_001647135.1 of Pontederia paniculata. NCBI lineage: Eukaryota > Viridiplantae > Streptophyta > Magnoliopsida > Commelinales > Pontederiaceae > Pontederia > Pontederia paniculata. The sequence continues at coordinate 24,327 of LTAE01002227.1, read as the reverse complement.
ATCGACCAGGCCACCGCGCGCGCGACACGGCGACACGTGAACGCGAGCACCATGCCGTAGACATGGGAGCTGACGGCCACTACGAGCTTGTCCCCTGTATTATAAATGGCTTCTTCCATCGTTTTCTTCAGATCGGAGCCAGTCATCGCCAGGGAGTTGCACGTGGATTAATCTGGTTGCCCGCCTGGATTACGAGTCAATGCATACCGGATACGTTTGCGATTCTTTTAGTTTAATTTATAGGAGGAATCCGGAGCTAAAACAAGATCGAAATCGCCTAGAGAACCTCGTCGAATGTCGCGTTTATACGTGGAACGCTCTGGTGGACGTGAATTGGTGACCCTTGGAGATGCTACGTGGGGGCTGTTATCCATCTGCAGACAGTGCACCAATAATGATGGCCAAGCGTGGGTTTAGTTTATTCAAAGCTTTAGGCATGGCGTCAATGGTGAACTGAACTCGAGAGGCTTTCGTCTTTACACGCAGCAAGATGATGAGAGGAGTCAGTTGTGTGCGTCCAGGTGTGACTACGGCCTTGGAAGCAGGCATGCACGGCCTGTTCATTGTTGTCCCTGTTGAGACAAAACAAAAAAGAAACAGGTGCGCTGTTCAGAGGCATCAGCCTCAAGGTTGGAGGTGGAGTCCAACTCCTCCTCAACCATAGATTCATTTTCCTTACGACCTTAGTGGCGACCTAACTAAAAACGATATCTTTAAGGCCCTTAGTTCCATTGTATAAAAAAACTTGCACACACACCTATTGACAATGTTCAATTCCACTTTCCTGAACTTTTGAGGTGTGACCGAGTCACAAAAGCCCCAATGTGACTTATCATGGAGTTTTATCCTGTGCTTAATCAGGAGCATTCATGGTTTCCTAAACATAAAAAATATCAAGTTATAGTTAAGAACATTTAGCTATTCGTAATTAAAATATATGCGCGCGCCTCTGTCTCCTGTTTGAAGAGCAACTATTTCCTTGCAGGCTCTAGGCATAAAATTATATAGAGATATACTGCACCGCATAATGGTTGCAGCCAATATTCTATTAAGGGATCTTTTCTTATACAATGAGTTGGAAATCTCAATTGTTTAACAAGACCTATTTTGAATATTTCCTTCCTTCTAAATCCTTGGTTCGAAGAGAGGGAGAATGCAGCATGTTTGATGGACAGGGAGGAAGTTACAAAATCTATTTACACAATTAAGACAAATGCAAACCCTTTCGATGTGGTGATCACGTGAAACCTAGCTAAATCTTAGATTTGATTTTATGTATATATATACAGATGCTATCTATCATCAGCTACTAAAATTTCCCTACTTAACTTGTTTGCATACCCTGAAATGAACAGAGGGCCATTGTGGTAGCTTGCAAAAGATATATGCACAGTAGTTCATCAAACTATATATTCATATAAGATTTGATGTGGGACATGTGAGGTCAACAAATGGATGTTAGTTGGAGAACCAAAATAATACAGAGGCAAAAGACACAAGTAGCTACCTTGAATTACTTATCACATTCATCAGCAAAGGAATCCAATATATCTGTTCCATATGCTATATTTACTGTTGTTGGTAGATAAGAATGGGGAGTACAAGGATATCATGAGCCAATAATCAATTCAATATGGATGTATGGTCACTAGATGGGAGATCAATTCAAACCATCATCATATATATGAGAGATCAATTGAATCAGGCCAGAACAGATGGCCTAATACAGGAAAATTTAGCAGTCATTTTCCAACCTTGTGCTGGCGCATGATTGTTGCACTGAAATGGTGAAAAATCGCATCAGATGATTGCTTGGGCTCTAAATGAAACCTCATCATTGGACAGGGGAAAAGAAGATCTTTCTGAGGATATTGTGAATGTCATTTAGACTAGAAGCATGCACTGCTATCGATCCATGGAGTAGATGAACAAATTGGTAGTCTCCAAAGTCATTTTTAAATTTTCTGCTGAATCATCCAAATCGGAAGGTAAGGATCACATGAACAAATTAGTGGTGTTTATAATGGAATCATTGTCTTCTTTCTTCTCTAACTCAATTATGATATTATTATCTGAAATTGAACCTGTTATCACATAGGAAAAGAAGTTGAGATATTAGTATTAAGTGGGATCCAAGCTACTGGGATTCAAATCTGCAATATTATCCCCTGTTATTTCCTGCTCATATCACAGCAGTCTGTTTCTTTCAATTCAAGAAATACTGTTTGATACCATTGTTTCTCTGTGAAAAGAATTGGATCTATTTCCTGACAAGTCATATTAATCTATCAGAATTTGTAGATACCAGAGCCACATCCAGAGAATCCAATCAGAAAATTCTACAACATAATCCATGCAAATAGAACCAGCGCACATCACTCGAAGCTGCAACTGTCATAAGCAAATGAGAGGTTGTTCAACTGATCAATCCAAAGTAAGAATGATCCGACAAAAGTTAGTACATGCGATCCAATGAGATCCTTTATGGTCATATATCCAGCATTTTTCTGCATAATTGATTCGCTTCGGAAAAGAGATGTACTTAAACAATCGGCATTTCTTCCTTCCTCATTTTACTAAGAAGAAGGAACCGAGATTTTAGATTCTTCTATCTCGTCATGAAAGCTAATTTGCAGCTTTCAGCTAAATTCCCAAAAAAATCGGGAAAAAAAGAGAAAAATAAACAAGTACATATATATAGGACAGAGGTAGTAGTACAAAAGCCTCTATCCTTTTATGGCTTCTCCTTTCTACCAAACTAAGGAGTTGAACCACTATATTTGCAGAAAGCGTCCACTCTAAGCCTTCGGAGGAAACCTGGAGGAGAACCGTTTCCACTCTACCAGCTGCAGTAAGAAGTCCATAACCTATAGAAAACAAGAGAACATGTAAGCAACTTGCTGCAACTGCACATAAATACATGGTGCCCATCCAGTGGGCATCAGTGAACTCTCCAAATCAATCATAAGACTTGTGGACCATCACTTATGCACTTGCCTCAGAGGGCTCTCGGAGTGAGTACGATGCATTTGTCTCTTTTGGAAATTTTGAAACAAGAATGCCGAAGCCTTGTCCCCTATCGCGTAAAACCTGATACAGACATATAGTATCAGTATGTGCTCTCTTCTGCAATGCATAAATGAGAATTGACAGATAGAGATGGCACCAAAGCAATTTAACTATGACTACAGTGATGCACAATTGACAAGTAACCAAATATTATACCTTGAATGCATCCTCATCAGTGCGATCATCTCCAATGTAAACTGGCACTACATTCTTGCAGTCGGCAAATCCTACAGACGTGGGTGCATGTTAAAAAAATGCCTCTGGTAGAAAATTGACGGCCAACGGCCGACAAGGCTGATGGTTCTGATAGTGATAATGGCATTAAATGAATTATATTAAGATGATGTTGATGCATGGCTAAGTTTAGGCGAATGCCAAGCTTACCAAGAGACTCCAATAGAAACTCCAAGGCCTTCCCCTTGTCCCACTTGATAGTGGGGCGAATCTCCAGCACCTGGTAGGAAACCACACCAACATGTGTCACATTCATGTTACAACTTGTTGCAGGAAATTACTCAGCACTGCTCACAAACAACAAGAAGAATGAAGCACAAATGGACTTTGAGATTGAGATCATGGACGCAGGAACACACCTTTCTTCCTTGAGACAGCCGCAGCTTGGGGTACTCCTTCAGCACCGATCTGACTTGCTCTGCCAATTCAGTCCATTTCTGTAGCATTGCAGGAAATTTTTTTTTGAGTTGTTTCGTTACAGACACAACATGAATCAAGGAAAGTTCGTGATGAGTTGTGAGAATGATCTTTCTCACCTTTTCATCTACACATCTGAAGTGAACCGAGACGCAGAATTTGTTGTTCTCCACCTTGGCACCAAGAATAGATTTAGTTTTCTCCAGCAGTGCTTTGTACACCTGAAGTGGGAAAGAGAAGGCAGTTTAATGGTTGCACCAGTGAGTTTCTTTGGTTAATTAAGGGAGTGTCAGTGGGGGGAGTGAGAGAGAACACCAACCTCGTCTATCATTGGGAGGAACTCAGTAGCTGGTTGGAAAAGAACAGGTTTGTCCTGAACCGCACAACATGGGGAATCACACATAAGAATCAAAGAGAAGAGGCTTCCCAAGAAAGGGATGCAACAGTGATTGTGCTGTGGATTATATGACAAGGGAGAGTGGTGCTGACCTTGGACACCGCGTGTCTGGGACCTCTCGCGGGGCCTTTGATGTCCATGCCATGGCTGCCGGCATAGTACAGTTCTGCCAGCTTAACAAAGTCGTATACCTGAAATAGATTACAGTCATTAGACTCTATAATAAAAGAAGACGAAGGAAAAAGGAAAAAGACGCGGAAGCCTTGGAGAAAACAAGAAAGGCGAGCTGGAATTATAATAGAACTGCACCTTGCTTAGGCACCGGCCGCTAACAATAGCAGTGGGGAAGCAACGCGCGACCTTCCTCACTGCAGCTCTCATCTGATGATAACAAAACAGAAACACACGAATCAAAATATAATCTTGTGCATCGCATCAGCCACAACAAAGGCGAAAGGCAACGAAGTAAAGAGTAATGAGAAACTGGAGTACATCGTATAACTATTAACTCACCGCATCAGACATGAAGGCTGAATCGGGATCATCCACGATGGGGGACAGCGTGCCGTCGTAGTCCAGGAACATAACAATCTGCTTGCCCTCGGACACGCGCATGATCTGTTCGAATTTGCTCAGAGCCGAGGGATGCTTCATCTGGAATTAAGTCAGCAATCAAAATACTATTAGAATTCGTAAAAATCAGAATTTTAAAAATGAAGACTTGAAAAAAAGCTGCTCACCAGCCAATCTGAGTGTTCGTCCTCGAGGTCAAGCGAGGGGGCACCGGCGGCCAGGACAGCCGCAGCTTTGGCATGCGTGGGGGAGGAAGCCTTCATGGAATCGACCCACGCATTAATCCTGCTCCCTCCTCCGCTGAGCTCGAGCTGTGGAAGGTACTTCTTCCTGAAGAGCCCTCCGCCTCGGGCGGCGCACCCGACGCCGGCGCGCGGAGGCGGATACGGGAGCAGGGGCGGCGAGTTCGCCACGGAGGCTGCCACTGAGATAGCAGCCACCGGTTCCAGCATCGCTACATTCTGCTTCGTCATGATACCACAAGGCAAACGAAACCAAAGAAAGACTCTCTTGCAGCACTCGCCAAACTACCGAAATGAGCCCTCGGATGAACAAACGGAAGGCAGAAGAAACGATTCCAAGATCGGATCTTTGCGCTTGCGAACAGGTAAAAATAGGAACTTTGAGCGAAATAGCAATCAAAACTTGGGGTTTCGGCCTCTCGGGAGGAGTTGCAGAAGGAATTGGAGAAGAGTTGGCGAGGGAGACGAGCAAGCGAGAGCTGTGAATTTATAGTGGTGGCGAGAGGGGGTGGACTGTGGAGAGTATCCAAAACGAGATGGGACCCACCGCGGCGAGGCGTAGGCCACCACCATGGTGGTGTGGGCCCCATGCGCGAACTCCTCCGTTCCGCCGTCTTCGACGTCGCGGGAGACGCCACCGCCAGCCAGCTGGCGACCGCCGCATATGCCCCACCCTCTTGGGCCCCTGTGGCGCTCCCACGTGTACACATCATCCAGTCCCACGTGTCCCCTCCAAAGCGGCTAATTAAGACGATAATTTATTTGTTTCCTGCCCAATTTCCCATTTTTTCACATATTTAATATAAATAAAAAATACAGTAAATAGAACTATGCATTTGTATTCATAATTTTTTCGCAAGAAAATGAAAAATGTTAAAAAATCTGTATTTCTAATTATTTAAGTACAGCGCCTCTAGAAAATTTGGAAAACGAGAAGACGTAATCACCATAGAGACTTAGAACCATCTTTTAGAAATCTAACTGATGATTGGTATGTGAATAATTTTCTATTATAAAAGGAAGTATGTGGATGTAATTTTATTTCTGTATAAATTCGTATAAAAGTTTAAAACTATTATTAATTTTAATTCAATACAATGAAATTCATTTTTTTAATTAAAATTAGAAATGATTTTATACTTTTATACGATTTTATCCCAAATGAATTTACATTCGTATTTTCTCTCTTTCTAAATTAATAATGAGTTTGTGAAGAGAACGGCAGTCACCAATTAATTTGTCTTATTTCGTAATTAATTTTGATAACTAGTTGATTATGCGTGAGAATTATTATCTATCGTGGGCAATGACAATAAGCCTAGTGCCCAAAAAAGTTACAATTATATTTCAAACAAAGATAAAATAATAATTTTGATTATTCGTGATCTAAGGATATTATATTCAAATATATATAATACTTAAAGTGAAAAAATTAAGACCAAGGCAAAAATCAAAAGTTAGTTTTACATAGACGAAATATGGAAATGGTCATGATCCTCATGAACTTACTATATGTAGCATCTTTTCTTTTTCATTCAAGAAGCGTTTTAAATTCTTACGGACCAAGGTCCAAAAAAATAATGTCTTGATGGGTCAGAATGTTAAATATAATACTAGAGTCACTCTATGAGAGCTTGTGTGTCATGATTCCCTTATGGAGTAAAGATGCAAGAGGCGTGTGATATTCATGATATAATTAACATGAGATTATAAATATTAATTGTGTATTTAAGTAATATATATGCTATCATATATGTGTTAAAGTGTGTATTTTAATTTCAGTTTTCATATGCTGAACGAAATCTAATTAAGGCATGAAAATATGATTTTTGAATTTGAAAAATTGAAGTCTCGGTAATTGTTCATATATGTTAAAGTGTACTAAATATGATTTTTAATAAATTTTAAGAAGATTTTTAATTAGGTTAAATAAAGGGACAATAATAAAAAAATCTATAAAACTATCAATTTTGTTCTTCGACCGAAAATTTAGATTTTTATTCATTTGGAATTTAATTTTATAAATATTTTATGTAAATTCAAATTGGGGTAGTTTCTTATTTACATGTAATCTCTTAAGTAAATGAATAAATAAAATAAATAAAGGAAAAGACAAACCATTTAATTGAATGATATTACATGTAAATAACAACATTGACAAGGGTATAATGGTAACTCTACTAGCCGACTTTAAGTCGGTATTACACCTATATATACCTTTAGAGCCACTTTTTACCACTAGTTTCTATCCATATCCATTTTAACCTGAGATAAAAAAGAGAAGTTGAAGAATAAAGGAAAGCTAAAGAAGTGGAATAGAAGCTAAGGTGATATAATTGAGAATTTTATACAGGTAAGTTGTTAGATCCTCTCCTATTAATTATTCTTAAAAAAATTTGGTTAAAACTAGTTTTCTCTCATCTGTAATGAATCATATATTTTTTGTCTTTGTGAAAAACATCATGGATTCTATCTCCCTGGTGAAGAACATGTTCAAACTAAGAACAAAGCAGAAGTTGGTATTGGAGTTGTTGTTGTGCTACTCTTGAATTCTTCAAAAATTATGAAATTAAACTTGTGAACTTCTTTTAAAATGTACCTTTCAGAGCCTTTAAAATTGTCTTAATTAAAGTTGTACCCCCAGAAGTTAATTATCCAAATCTAAGACATCATGCTACTTATTTCTTACTATGTATACGCAAATAGTAGTGTTGGTATTTTTCAAATACTAATACTTTAGGTCTATTATTCTAGTGATAATAATTCATATATGTCTATTTTCTGATATATCTAGGGTTTCATAAAAAGATTTTGTATACTGAGAGTCATCTCTTTTAATGCACAACACTTAGTCTGTCCATCTACATAAACAAAATAGTTTAGTGCTAGATTTCATATATTTTGGAACTAATTATATGATTTATATGGAATAAAGCTATCAAGGTCTTGCTTAGGGCAATATGATGATTGAACCATTATTATGTGTTTTACATTCGATGACACTTAATATGTTATGTTGGAAACTGAAACATATGTTAGGCAATAAAGTGCATAGTGTTGAAGTAACTATACTTCTGAATATATATGAGAGTAAATGATATTATTTATATGAACACAACAAAGAATTGAATCATTTTATTGCAAATATGTTATATGATTGATATGACAAGGCGATGCGTTTGTATTTTACATGAGCATGCATTTGCATTACTCATGTCGGGTTGATATGTTTACCCTTATAGGTTGAAATATCTTATAGGACTGATATGTTAAATTTCCGGAAGGATGACTCAAGGCTGTTTGGACCTAAGTGTCATGCGAACCAAAGTGCTACATTGTAATCGATGGGAGCCACCACTTGAGTTCGTAGCGGTAGACTTTTTTGGGCTAAGAAGCCCGATGTGCTAGCGCTTGTGACCCAAGCCTGAAGTGACTGACTAATAAGAAAGTGATAGGACTCGGCTTTCTTTCTTTCTTTTATTTAGCCAAGGTCTGGTCCACCTCTAGAATCCAACAACCACTACCCCGATAGGATTGACATGATATCCCGAAAGAGATGATACCTCTGGCCAATTGGTGACATGACATGTACATGCATCCGTAATTTTTATATACCTCCATGTGACAAACGCGATCTTATTATGTTATTGTAATAGGATGATATTGATTATGCATATGATAATGTGCTAGTACTTATGTGTTATCAGGGTATGATACACTTGATATTGTTTTATCCAAATTGAATATATGATAACATATGAATTATGAGCTTTCAACTTACTGAGCTGTGTTTTGCTTATATCGTATTTTCATATTTTTTCATATCAGTAGACCAGTTTTGAGGCTGTGCTTGGCGATCCTATGTCGAGATTAGAAGCACTTTTGGAAAGAGATATAGATGAGAAAGTATCTCATATATTTCTTTTGGAAGAACTTGAGAGTCATTTTGTATGTGTAATATAAAAGAAAAGAGTTGGTTGTAATATTTGAAACTAGACTTGTATGTTAAGAAGTAAATAGTGCACCAGCTCTGAATGATCAATAAAAAGCTTGCATGATTTGACCACTTTTATTGTAATACTCTTGAATTAATAGCATGTTTTCGTAATTTTACTTGATCGTCCATGATATGTTGCAATTTGCGAAATAAATCAAGGTTCAAATTGGGGTCGTGACAAGGCGTGCTTTAAATTAGTCCCCTATATGCACAAGTCAAGGAAAGATGCGAGCCAAGACCCAATGCGGACAATATCTTAATGGACCAATATATTATATATGGTATAAGAGCTAGGAGGATGCAAGTAAAAACATGTCTTGGACCAAGAAGCTATCTTGAAATTGTGCGGGTCAAGGTTCAAAGCGAAGGGTGCTCAGTTACAGAGGAGATGTTGGGTATATATGTGGACATGTCTTGGGTTCTTCAAGATGTATTCTAAAATAGTGCAGACCAATATCAAAACGAACAATATCTTGATGTGATACAAGATGTCACAACTTTACTTATTTTTCTTTGCTTACATCATTGAATTATAAAAAACATCTTAACATTTATTAATATTACAAATAATATTAAAATATAATTAATAAATGTTAGGATAAGTAATTTTCTATGTGCATTAAAAATAATTCATCACAAGTCTCTTTCACGTGATATGAGACGATATAAATTAATTGAGACTTCAAAATTTATTATGAAAATTGAAAAAAAAGAAAATTAAAACATAACATAAAATAGATAAAAATACAAGATTTTGACCACAATAACCGAATGCTTAGTTCAGCTCTTGGCTATATTATGACTCCTTTCTGACCACATGTTCTATTCAAAGGGTCCAATGGGCTGCTTATTTACCTAATCTACTTTGTATATATAAAATTGTTTGGTTAAGTACACATGTGACAAAATTACAAGTTAATTAACAAGAGTCAATATTTCCCTGCTAAAAAATGCGGGTCAAAAGCAAGCCTTACATCCCTAAAACAACGCGAGTAAACACTCCTCTCTTACCGGTCTTGTGATAGGAAATAATGTTTTTATTAAATAATCAAAATTTTTATTTATGAACCCTTTTTTCCCGGTAATAAGTTATCAAAAAAACGTTTGAAGTTTTTAATGGTATTCTTTTGTTATTTGTATATTAAATCGTACTACATTTATTATCGTCCAATAATTCATATCGTAAAGGCGGATTTAAAGTTAGCATTGAAATGCAAGATCTAATAATTTCAATATTGGATTTCGATAAATATACGGTGACGCTTCTTTTTGCTAATAATTTTGAAGAATGGTAAATAAGTGAAAATAATAATTATATTGTATTCCAACTAGTCTGATTCAAAAATAACTTCTTTCTAATTTTTAATAGGGTAGCTAATTAAACTCATTATAAGCACATTAATATTTTTCCGGTCGTCAAGAGCGATCAAATATATATCGAATTTAGTGATGATATGATAATCACATCGACTCAAATTAATATTAGCAATATGATTAATTATGATGAATGTGATTTTTTTTAATATTATTATACATATAAAGAGAAAAAATATTAATGTATTAATGCGATCATATCAAATACACTTGATTATAATTGCACGCTAATACGATGGAAATTAGAAACACGACCGGGTCTTTCGTGGACTGAAAATGAAAATTTATTAAAGCAGAATCTCTTAGTGGTTATCCCAATCCCGTTCAACTAATTATACACCTTTACGAGAATTTGACCTCCTTTGTCTAGAATTCTTTAATCGATTCGCCATGCACTTGGGATTACCATGTTGGTCAGATCTCATTCGTCGTCTTGTGGCGCTGACTCATTCAGGTCCCGCGCGGTCGGTGTAAATGTGCAGCCGCCCGTATGATATCATACCACCTTAATTAATTTACGTAAATATAATTAATAAAAATTAAAGTGGTGATAAAAAAAACTTCCACGGGTTTTGTAATTTCTTAGATCTTTCCGTTTCAAAAATATCCCTATAATCAAATTTAAATTCAAATTCTCTCAAATTTTATCTCGTCATATTTTATCTCCTCAAAGATATCTTCATAACTAAGAAATAAAAATTAGAATCCTACTTATTTCTTAATTAATTTAAATTTAAAAATTTTGTGATTGTTCAATAAACTTGAACTCTTAGATTATAAAGAATTCATAGGGATTTGAGCCACAAATTTTTATTCTGAAAATTATGGCTGGTCCTAGGTAAGCGGATTCTTTATCTCTCCCCATGTTCATTATTTTTCTTCTTCTTTCTCTCATCCCATGAATTTTATTCGGTTTAGGAGAGAAAGATCCTCCATCTCAACAAGAGAGACGTAGGAGAGGACGTCCTCGAAAACTTAGGACAAATCCCGACGAACCCGAAGGTATGTTCCGTAGCGGATTCCTGGTACATAAAGTAAAATATTTAGATGTGCATGTTTTTGAATTTTTCTTTGGTTCGTCTTTAAAGATCGTATAGTACGATCTCAATCCCTACCCTCGTAAAATGGGCCGCGTCGATCCGGCACACGGGCCGCGTCAGGCATACGCACAGCCGGATCAGGGGCGGTGACCGCGCGCCGGCGAGCATTGTGCGTGGCTGAGCACGCGTCAGGCGCTATGCGCGCCTGGCGGCGCTGAGTGGGAAACAAAACACGCCAGGCGCTATGCGCGCCTGGCGGCGCTACGCGTGACCAAGCACGTCATGCGCGGTGCACCCCCTGGTGGCGCTGTGTGTGCACACTGGGCGACGCACGCCCATGAAGAGGCGGAGCGCGACAGCGACGATGCGGGTAGGCAGATGTGAACCCGGAACACGACGCGGGCGACAACCGAACAAACCCTAGGACCAAACGACGCGATCTAGAGAGCGACAACACTATGCACGTCGAGCGCGGCGTCGACGCGGTACACGACGGAGGGCACGGTACATGATGGAATACTACGGCGACGCGGAGCGCGCAGGAGAGACACAGTGGACGCATGCGACATATAGCGCGTGCATGGCACACGCGACGCATGGTGGACTTGGAACTCAACGATGCGCGGCGACGGAAAACCCTAGAAATCACATGGTCTGTGTCATCATGGCACGGTCAGTGTTGAGGGTAATACACATGGGCACGTGCACGACGCATGGCAGGTGTACGCGAAGCGTGCTGACGGACGCATAGTCGACGACTGAGCACAGGACGCGGCATAGAACACGGACAAAGTGAACGAGATGGATGCGGCAGCGGAAAACCTAGGCAGCACACGGACCGTGTTACTATGACGCGTCCCATGTTGACTAGATCGGACACGAGCCGTATTTGATTACACAGCCCACATCCTTAACTCAGTAGACAAAAACTAAATCCTTGATTTTAATACCTTAGGACCTTGTTGAGGTAAGAGTACAAGATTAATAACACAAATAGGACGCTGACTATTGTTTAGGAGCCGCCAGAGTTAATTATATAGGGCGGGTAGCGTGGCTGCTACTTGGTTCCTGTTGTTCAGCCTGCTCCCGTTGTTCAACGAAGAGGATTCACGTGCATCCTCCCATTTTTTCGCATTGGCCGTGGTAGTGCACCACCACTGAAAGTCGGCGTACCTGGAAGACTTATAAGCAATTAATTAATTTATCCCAAAGTCATCTGAACATATTAATGGGATAAGATCCAAGATTGTCAAAGAAATTCGTATTAAAGTACTTG
>LTAE01002226.1:19123-52088 GCA_001647135.1 Pontederia paniculata | reverse complement strand
TTGGGGGGGGGGGGTCCCTCAGGACAGTGGTGCTGCAAAAACTCCTCAACATAGGCTTGCACTATGCCACACAACAACGATAGAAAGAGAGGGTTGGGAGGGTTCAAAATAGAGTTTATTCCTCGTATTCCATATGATCCAAAAAAAAATAAGAGATATACGCTAAGAGTTTTTGTCTGGATTGTGGTTGGAGGTGTGCCCCTTCTTAGAGCCAATTTCCTTGGTCTCATGTAGTAAAGAAATTGAAGGTGATTGAGAAGTGACTTTCAAGTAAGGCCCATAACTGAAGACTAACATGGCAATTGAAAAATAAGTGAGTGATACTCTCTCTATGAGACCCACATAAAGGGCAATCCAAATTGATACTTTGTTGTAAAAAAATTAATATGTCTCTGGTAGGTAGACAACAATGGCTAAGTTTCTAAAGAAAGTTATGGACTTTGGCAGACACTGGAATATTCCAAATTGTCCTCCAACCCATCCAACCATCACTACCTAGTGTGACAGGCACATACCTATTTAGGAAGTTGTAAACAAACTTAGCTTTTGCCATACCACAAGTATTTGGCATCCAAATACACTGATCATCCTTGGGATGTGCAGGGAGAAAAATTGATTCAATTAAATTACAAAGAGAAGAACCAAAACAAAGTTGCAAAAAACTAGAGTTCCATTTGGAAACTTTAAAAGTATGCAAAGGAACAACAACATTGACATAGGTAGGCATTGAGCTGAGTGGGATACCGAAGATCCAAGGGTCAGACATAACATTGGTGGACATGCCATTACTGATGTGTTTCTTTAAGCCCATTTTGATATCATGCATGGTGTGTAAGATAATATTCCAACTGCCAAGCCTCCCCATGGTTATATTTTGAGGAGACCAGGGATGGAGATGCTCATACTTATTAAAAACCAAGAGGGACCAGATATCTTGGGAACCATTTAGGATGTTAAGGACTCTCCTGACTAAGAGGGAAGATCTTACACTGTTTAGGTTTCTAATGCCCAGACCCCCCTCAACCTTATGCCTCTGCACAGTTTCCCAGTTAATAAGGTGTAAATCTCTCTTGCTTCCATCATTTGACCATAGGAAGCTTCGGGATTGTTTTTCCAAAGAGTCAATTGTGCCAGGTGAAAGATAAAGGGAGCTCATGGAGTAATTGGTATAGAATTAAGGATAGATTTTATAAGGATGGTTCTCGCAGCTTGATTCAAAGTTTTCATCTTCCAACCATTGAGTCAAGTGCAGATTTTATCAGTTAGGAAACACTGCTATCTGATACTTAGAGTATTGTTAGTGATTGGGACTTCTAGGTAAATGAAGGGGAATGATCCAATTTTCATGTTCAAGATTGACTTAAGTTTTGCTCTCCTACTGTTGTTGAACTTTTTAGGAAGATAGATTTCAGATTTACTATGGTTTATCCTTTGATTTGTGAGATTTTCATATTGCTTAAAGATACTCATTAACCTTTTACAATTCTGACTAGTGGCAGCTAGAGTAATTAAGAGATCATCAGCAAAGAGTAAATGACTGAGTGAGAAGGAGCCTAATTTGAAAGGTCGGATTTTACTAGCCAGCTCTTCTACTTTCATCATAGATGTGAAGATTTGGGAGATCAAGATAAATAAATAAGGGGATAAGGGATCCCCCTACCTAATTCCTCTGTGGCTCTTGAAATAGTGAGAAGATGAACCATTAATATAACACACAAAAGAGGGAGAGGTAATATAGAGCTTGATCCAATTTATGAATATAGGGGGGAAGTTCATCAAATGCAATGTTTGTAAAATGGCTTGCCAGGAAATTCTATCAAATACCTTTTCCATGCCAATTTTGAGCATCATGTGCTTAGTTCTACCCTTTCTCATGCTATGTGTTATCTCTTGTGCAATTAGAATATTGTCCTGGATGGATCTGCTGGGCACATATGCTGATTGTACTTGATCAACAAGGAAAACCTAGGGTAGGTTTGAGTATGTTAGCGAGGATCTTAGCCACTACTCTATATAGGACATTGCAGAGAGCAATATGCCTATAGTCTGAAGTGAATTTAGGATTGTTTCATTTAGGAATAAAAACTAAAGAAGTGAATGTCCAATCATGAGGTAAAGTACCCTGATAAAAAAAAGTCTTGATGATATTTGAGATATCAGGAACAATTAAGTCCCAATAATGTCTGTAGAATTCAATAGTGAACCCATCAGGACCTGGGGCCTTTCCCAAAGGCATAAACCATATAGTAGACTCAATTTCCTTGGAGGAGATTGGAGAGGTTAAGAGTGGGTGCCATGAGTGTTCCAGTTGAGGAAGAATGGGCCATGGAGTTAAGGAATTGGTGTGGATGGAGTAAGGTGACCACGGATCTTCATAGTGTTTAACAAAGAGTTGCTTGATATCTTCCTCATTTGTGAAGGTGATACCCTAACTATTCCTGATAGAAAAGATGGAGTTCTTTCTCTGTCTAGTAATGGTAGAAAGGTGGAAGAAACTAGAGTTCTAATCTCCTTCAGAGATCCACCTAATTCTCGATTTAGACCACCATTTGATAGTAATTTGCCTTAGGAAGGCAGCATGTTGGTTGTATAAGGTTTTGAGTTTAAGCATCTCTTGATCAAACAATCCCACTGTGGCATCCTTTGTTTCTAATGCTTGTATAGCCAACTTAGTTTTCTGAGCTCTATTCTTTAATCTTCCTAGATCCTTCCTATTCCATTGTTAAGTCTGTATGCTAATATCATTAAGAACTTTGGAGATATCTATATTGGGGCTGAGGAGCTTATGATGATTTAGAACATTTTGAACAATCAGTCTAGGTTGATGATATTCGAACCAGAAATGCTCATACTTGAAAGTTCATGGTTTGTGGTTACTACAATTAGAATTGAAAAGCAAGGGTGCATGGTCAGAAACACACCTTTGCAGGGTATCTAGGGTTAAGCTAGGGAATTTGAGCAACTAGTGATGATTGACAACAATCCTGTCCAGTCTACAAAGGATCTTGTCAGATCCAGTGCGGTTATTGCACCAAGTGTACTGAAGCCCTCTAAGAGGAACATCATATAAACCTTGGTCTTGAATTAGGTTCCTAAGGGTCCTAACAGATTTAGTGAACATAAAGTTAGAGCCTCCTCTCTTAGCCTCAGGGTTGAGGATACAATTCAGGTCCCCCATGAGAGCCCAAGGAACATCATCTAGGTGTAGTTTACTAATTTCTAGTCAAAGATTGTTTCGTTCTAGAGGTTGTGTACTAGCATAAATACACGATAGGATAAAAGAGAAATTATTCATCGTGATTGTTGCATGCGAAATCTGCGCTGAGTTGCAGAGCGATGTTACCTTAGTTTGTTGAGAGTTCTAAGCAATAATAATACCTTCTGCAGCACTGGTCGACGACCAACACATTTACAAGAGTACCTAGATTAGATTCCATCAAGCAAGGGGAAGCACAAACCTTATCATGGCCTTTGCTTCCGTTTCTTTCCTTAAGCCTCGTAGTTGAAGGAGGGGGCGAGAAGTGATGTTTCACCTTGCGACTTTTTTTGCCTTCCACACGTATGAAGGGGATTAGGTCTACATCCTAATCCTCCCCTTCCGAGCCTTTTGGGCTGTTGTTTAGAGTTGCCAGTTGCATACGCTCCATAGCCAAGCTAGCTAGAGCATTGTGCGAGTGCGGAGTACCCTCCTCCATGATTGGTAGCATCGAGCTTCCCGAATGAGTTGCCCTAAAGGAACCTGTAGATCTAGAGAAACCTGAGACATTAACTGAGAATAGAGGAGGGAACTCTCCTTTGTCAAAAAGAGTTGGGGTTAAAACCCTCTTATGAGATGATGGCGATGAGACCGAAGGAGCTCTTGGCATGGTGGAGAGCACCCCTCTGCCACGTGCCTCTGACCCATCCGGGGAAGCGGGCGATGGGGACATCTCAAGGGGAGCCCCAACATGCTCATCCCATGACCGTGTGACATCACCCTGGGGGATGGCTGTTGGGTAACCTTCCTCATCTCTGACTGTCTGATGCCCTGATGGACGGATCAGATCTGAGCCGATTAGGGTATTGAGAGAAGGAGATGACTTATTCGGCAGCTTGAGCCGCTCCCTGAACCGGACTAGGGTTTGGGCGGCTGGATTGAATTTTCATCTCCAGCAATGGTTGACGTCTCCAGCGAGGGAAGGGCACTCTCATCCAGTTGCCGCAGAGAAGGGGTTCCAAGGAGAGGGACTTGTCCACCTCGGCATCCAGCTTCCTCTCCGGACAATAGGAGATAATATGCCCTATCCTGCCACAACAAAAACAAAATTTAGGGATATTCTCATACAACACACGTTGAAAGAAACATGAGCCATCCGGAGACTTTATCCATAATCCCTACGTGACTGGCATAGCCAGATCTAGATCCATGCAGAACATAGCAAATTTGTTGTGTTCCCCTTTGATGGTGTGCTCATCCACTTTCATGGGTTTCCCAAAGCGAGCTGCGATGCGCAAAATAGAGGCTTTACTCGATAGTTCAAATGAGAGGCCAGGGATCTTGATCCAAACTGGTGAGGAAGTGAGTTGTTCATCCAAGGGACAGAAGACATGTTTGGGGAGCGTGAAGTGTAGAATGTTGCCATGAAGGGTCCAGGGTTCGTCAGTCAAAATGTGTTCATGCTCAGCATGATCTGCAAAATGAAACATGTAAAAAGAGTTAGCCAATTCCGAGATCCTTAATGGAGAGGCTAGGGACCACAGTTTCGTGAGATCTTCGCATAAGTTGTCCAGCGATGGTGGGGCTTGCAGCAGACGGCCCATCAGGGAGGTGGCGAGCTCCGCCAATCTCTCTGCCACATCTTCTTGGTGGATGACGACTTCCTCTTCAATGGAATCATGGAGGCGCTTCAAGTGCGCTTTGGAAAGGTAGGGTACATTGTGGGGAGATGGATCTTGAGTGGGAGGGGACGATCCAAGTCAGAGTTCCTCAATGTAGCTACGGGCCGAAGGATTAGCTAACAGAGGGTTTTGGGAGAGAGGGGGAGGGGTGGGAGAGAGATAGAGTCGGGAGGTTCCATGGTTGGCCTTGGTATCGTGCTACCATCCAATTAGCTATCAATTCCTGCTACATGCAAGAACAAAAAGGTGTTATTCCCATTTGCTTTTCTTTACAAAATAGTATTTTGAATAGATAATATAAAATATTTCTAACTATTTTCATACATATACATAATATTTTTTATATTGCTATAACTATTTATTTATTACATATTTTCAACACATTAAGATCATTTTATGATTATTCTTCATTGTTTTCATTTTATTTAATTTAATCTTTATATGCATGTGTCATACTAATATAATATAAGATTAAATGATTGTGTGAACTCATAACTTAGTCATACTATGCAAATCTAAATCTCAATCATTAGATATTAAGTATTCAATTATAGATTTATTTCTTTAAAGTATATATCATATTTTTAAGAAAGTAAAATTAAATTGTATTAGTGAGTGGTACAACTACATATTTAAGATTAAAGATTTATATGCGTTCAACCCTGTAATATATTATTCCAAACAAACTATTTAAGAGCATTAACATAATAATATAGTTGTTTAACTTCATTTTAGTTTATTCTCAATGTCAATCAAACACTAGAATAAGAAAGTTGTAATTATTTTTTAATTTTTCGAAATTGAAATTGCACAAGGATAACAAGCACATGAATCCTCACAAGTCACAACCAAACGGCCCATCCCACGATGGCTTTGAAACAGAGCCATGTTGGTTGATGGCTTTAATGACTCGGATTCCACGAATAACTTCTCCCATTCCCTCTCATGATGATCATGATTGACCCAATGTGTGTGCTTGTTAACCCTGCAACATTGTTCAAAGCACAAGCACAAACACACACTATTACTTTCTCTTCTGCCCCCCTCTTCCGAGTCTTCCTTCTACTTTTTCGCATCTCTTCCTCTCGGCAAGTACGCAGGCAGGCCATGGGGCTTCTGGTGGCCGTGGCGGAAGGTTTCGGGACGTGCGCGACGACCATTTGGGCGCTGCAGGAGAGGAGGCTGTCCACGGTGTTCGACGCCGCGA
The DNA here is from genome assembly GCA_001647135.1 of Pontederia paniculata. Classification (NCBI taxonomy): domain Eukaryota; kingdom Viridiplantae; phylum Streptophyta; class Magnoliopsida; order Commelinales; family Pontederiaceae; genus Pontederia; species Pontederia paniculata. The sequence goes on along the minus strand of LTAE01002226.1, from coordinate 46,003 downwards.
CCTCCGCCGTCTGCTCCGTCGTCCTCTCCGTCGTCTTCTGCCTGCTGCTGGTCAGAAGATGATGGATTATCCATCCACAGTTTGTATCACATCTTTCAATCTTCTTTTCTTTTTTCTTTCTAATTCATACGAAATTTGACAAAAAAAAAAAAAAACTGGATGATCGCAAATTAGTGTTAAAAGTTTCATGCTCTGGTTCTCGGAAGGAAGAGTAGGATTTGTTGTTATGTTGGGACGATGGAATTTTGGGAGGTGGTTGGGGGCGTATGCAACCACCACCACTTGCAGGTTTGGTACATGTTTCCATGCATCTTTATTTGGCATCTTTGATTAGTGGGAAACACACAAAAAAATCCACTCATTTGTTTAAATGTTTAGTCGCATTGTGTATAATTTGGTATGCACTTTTTTTTTCCAACTTGTTGCTTTTTGCTTTGCTCGTTTACCTTTCTTTTATCGGTGGAAACATGTCAGCAGCCATATTTTTGTGTTCATTCTGTTTCTTGAGTTTGGAATGCCCATGCACATGACCAAATCAAGGAGGAGTTTGTTGTTACTAAGCTATGTAATTTCCGGAGTGGACAAATTTTATGGGCTTCCGTTAGTTCTTATATTTTTTGTTAGAAAAAGAAAAGTGAATATGCAAACCACGTATGTGTAGGAAAAAGAAAAGATCACACGAACAACGAGACATTCATCTTGATTATTGTACATGAGTGCAAAATCATAGGAATTACACTTTTAGAGCATTTATTTACCAATTTGTGTAAATGATGAAAAAAAAGATAAATGATTGTTTAATTTTATTTTCGAGTCTCCATATAAACACATAAACTTTACGCAGAAATTTGAATAGAAATTTTAATTTAATTGTTCATTACTTTGCACAAATGTTATATCCAATGTCTGTGTAAATTTGAATGTTTACTCATTTTACCATTTACACCATCTATTCCTTATATAACAATTTTGTTGTTTGTCTTTGACGAGTTCGTGCAGTGTATAAATAAAAATTGAGTGTGTTGTACGTATACACGCGTAAGATTATTAATAATTTTAGGCATAAATGACAATAAAAAATATTTTTTTACCAAAATTATTTTTAATTTTACGAGTTTACCAATAAAAAAATGATATGCATGTCAACTGTGTTATAAAATAAAAGATTGCTTTATTATGATTTATTTTTTTAGAATTCGAGTTATGGTCGGCACGTTGGAAGAGTTGGACGTGCATTTATACTACTTTAAACTACAACTTCTTTAAACATTGGATTTGTCAAATGTCTTGGAGGATTCGCACTTTGCATCCCAATTCCCACCAGAGAGAATATTGGATTAGCACGAGGCTTTTGCAAAGGGTGCCCTTAATGCCACTCCTATATAATGTCACTCTTTTTTTTATCAATTTTACCCTTATTGATTCTATGCTATTAAATAACTTTATTAACTTTTCATAAAGTTAGCACATTCCCAAGAGAGTTAATAATATTATAGATCCTTAAATATAATCAAATTTTTTATTACTATTTATTTACTTCACTATAATTAATTATTATATATATTATTTATATAATTTCTTAGCAATATATCATAATATTTTTTTCTATAAATACCACACATTTTTTTATGAAAAATATATCATTTTATTACTATTTATTTATTTTTATTACACCTAAGTTTATAATATATTATAATAAATATTTATATTTTATACTTTATTTGATAAAAAAAGGTCATGTACTTCTAACAAAAAAATTATATTACGCACTCATAAAAAACATATGATATTAACAGAAAAATATATTATAATGTATGATTTAGAAAATATATAAATAATATAATATAATAATAAATATTGAGTTGTCATGAAGTAAGTAAATAATAATAATTTTTTTGATAAAAAAATCTGGTTAGTATTAAAAGAGATAAAATATTAATCTATATGATTAACTTTATTGGGAATTGTAACTTTTAAGAAGGATTAATTAAATTATTTATTAGTATAATAAAGAAGGGTAAAAATGGATAAAGAGGAGTGGCATTAAGCTTTTAGGAGTGACAATAAGGATATTCTTTTGCAAAAGCTAAATAATTCAAGATCATTGAACGCTACGAAATGTTGGGAAGTGGCGAGGACGATCAAGGACAAGAGAGGTTGATAAATCATAACATGGAGAGGTGTCCCCTAAACTTCACCTAAGAATGACAACTCTATTTCTTTGTGCTTTTTTTTCCCAACATGTTAATTAATAAGCACAACTATCAATTATTTTCATTCCCAATGTAACAAGAGATTAGTACAATTGATTATCAAAATTTGAAATAATTGAATCCTATACTTAAAGACTCCAAAGGGCTATTTGAATTGAGAATATGAGTTAAAAGAATAGACATAAAATAAATTCACATGTATTTCAGTAAGTGAACATATTTCAATTTAATTGTGTTCCTAGATTCCTTAAGAATAGAGTTAATTCAATTTTATGAAATATAAATTATAGTTTCACGGATTTCGAGATGGTTTTAAAAAATTATGATGTTGACTAAGTTAATCCTCTTATAAATGATGTTTGGTAGAATTTTCGAAATAATTCTATATTTCACTCTTTATTCTCAATCTAAACAGAGCCTCAAGTTGTGAGGAATGAATGGAATAATTTATATTTTTTTTTAAAAGTTAACTTATTACTATAGTAAATATGGGCCTAGAAGCTCCTACATTTACAGCTTGCAAAGATTTCTTTAAGATGAATTAAACTAAGGAGCGGCGTATTTCCCATTTTTTTTTAATTTAATTTAAATTATCATTAAAATAAATTATTACTTTATAAATTATTAGTTAACATAGATTATAATTTAATAAAATATTAAAATATTCTAAAAAAATATTGATCTTTACTAATATATTATTTTGCATAAGCAAATTATAAAAAATAAAAATGAGCTTGGATAAAATATATGAACTTATTACCGGTTGTACATAAAATAATTTTAAAAACTTAAGAAGATGATGTCAAACTATATTATTTTCTAATTAATATAAATATTTTAAAGTTTGGTAGAATAAATATTTTTGTTAAAATGCATTTCACTCTACATAGGTACTACTTTGATTATCAGTGATATAATAATTTAAACTATTAAAAAAGTAAAAATTACTAATAATATATTGCAGTAAAAAATGATAACATTTAAATTTTTTAAATTAAATAATTAATAATTTATTTGTATTATCTCTACCAATGACTTATAACTTTCTTGAGAGGGATATGGTGCATTCATGATTCATTTACGTCTACGGGATTCGTCGTGCTTTGTACAACCAATTATGCTGCATACCGTCTAAGATTTCATGGTTGCTACTTGCTAGACTCCGATACCAATTGCAAATGGAATAAGAAACACTAATTGAAGCATCAACTTCTTAGTCAAATGCATGACTGGTGCATTAATATAGGCCACGTTTAAAAGGAGACCCAAGTAATTTCAGCAAGTGCCGGTGCATATTTAATGTGCTAGTCCTAGGCTTCAAAAGCATTTACACAGTTATCTTAAAAGGAAAAAAAATGAAATAGATACATCAAAAGAAGCTGAATTTTCTAATTTTGGTTTGAAAAGCCGAAGTAGTCATCAACCACAACCATGAATCGACATTCAATAAAATATGTGGATGTTGTGATTTGGATGAAAACAAAAATACAGTCTTCAGTGCTCTAAAAACCACAATAGGATTCTTTTCCTTAAACTGCAATATGCCTTTGCACTTGAGGATGTATGGTTGAGGGATAGAGGCTTATTCCACTTTATTCCAACAAACAAGAGTGTTTTTTTCTGAAGGGTAAAAGTGGAATTTAAAAACATTATTCATAAGCCTTGTTTGGTATGGAACAAGGGAAGAATAATCAACTTATTCCAACTTCAACATCCAAACACCCCATGTACAAGATTATTCCATCAAATTATAAAATCATCTTGAAGTTGATGAAACCACATTTTTTTGTTCTTTTCACAAGAACAAAATGTTCTTGCCATGAGCAAGAACATTTATTTTGTGCCGCCCAATTTTCTTTAACTTGCTCAATTAAATTTTTTTATATTAATAATTATATAATTAACTATAATTAATTAAGTTTTTAGTATTTTATAAATTTTGCATAAAATTGTGTCATATGAATATTAATTAAATATAATTTCATAAACTAAATGATTAAGTATATAATTAATTATTAGGTAATAATATATTATTAAAAAAGAATGTCGATAAATATTAACTGGTCTTTATAAGTATTAGCTAATAATTATAATATCATAATTATTTAGTAGATGATATTTTATTAAATAAAATGAAGATTAATTATATGTTAATTTGTATAATTAGGATTAGTGCTAATAATTGTTATCATTATTTAAATTTAATAATTATAATTTAATTAATTTGACATTATAGATGAATAAAAAATAAATATAATTTCATAAAAATTAATATTAAGAATTTAATTAATTTTTAGATAATAATATATTATTAAAAATAGAATGGTACACAAATATTAACTATTCTTTGCAAGTATTAGTTAATTACCATTTTATCATAATTATTTAGTAGTTAATACTCTATTGTAAATAAAATAAAGATTAATTACATGTTATTTTGTATAATTATAATTATATATTTTTTATCATTATTTAATTCAAGAATTACAATTATATAAATTAATTATAATTATTGCTTCCCTAATTATATTTAATAGAAATTATATAATAAAATATTAATATTTTTTCTTACCTCAATCAAATACTATCTAATTTTAATTATTACAATACTAATTAAATCATCCAAACACTCATTAGAATATCACCATAGGAATATCTCACTTCTATTCTTCTCACAAAAATTAAAAAAGAATATTCTTGTTAGTTCCTATTAGTTTTGTTCTTGTCCCAAACAGGGCCAAAAAGTACAGAAAGTGAAGATAAGCAATTTTGGGGGAAGTCAGAATTGTTTATTCTTAATAATTCTTGTGAATTTATTAACCTTATTCCAAATGTATGGCCAAAACTTAAATATTAGGGACAATTGCATTTGCATGCCACATTTATTATCAGCGACCACTTTCTTAATTGTCTTGCTACACATTTGTCTTTAAAACATGATACGTTTTTTCTTCATTAAGACAACGTTGCTAATAAGTCATACATTAAGTCAAAATTAGTCGAGGGTGGACATGAGAATAGAGTTACACTTAATACACACAATTTCAAGGGATTCTTAGCCCAAACTTAAATATTACGTCATCATGAAGCCTCTTCTTGCATCGAACATTTGGTTGGTTTTGGCATCTTCTCTTTCGGAGTTTATCCGAAAGAAAATTTGAAAAAGAGAGATCATCAAACAGTTTAATTGCAACCCGAAATGCTTAGATATAAAATTTATAAATAATTTATATTTACAGTCTTACAGCTAAATGTTAATTTTCTAACATTATTCTTTCTTAACAATAAATTCAAAATATTTCTTTCCTTTCAAGTTGAAGATAAAAAAAATTAACAATGTAAAGGACCACCACATTCGCTCCACAAAACCCACCTAAATGGACCTGAAGGCATAGGTCACATCCTTCACGACATAAGAAAATCTTTCTTTTCGGAGTGGAAAGTCCATCGCAGGCCGAAGATGAACCTTGCCCTCGATGACCTCGGCTTTAATAGAAAGTAGATAATGTGGATCAAAGAGTTTCTTACTAAGAGCCTATTTGGATGATTTGTATTTTTTTACAAAGGTTTAAAATACTATAGTAATGCATTTGTCAAAAAGTTGCTTACAACGAAATATTTTTTGAAGTAAAAAATTTTTGCAGGGTGTTTGGATATACACTTCTGAATATTTTATAATATTATAGATGTATTAGACTATAAACTATCAATAGCAGAATCTATCATGAGAGACAATAAAAAATTAATTAATTGTAGATTATAAACTGGCAAAAATAAGGTTAATTAGAGCAAACTGGAATCAGCTATATTTAATTAATTATAAATAGAAATATATTTTGTTAATAATATAAATAGAAAGATGATGATTTCCTAATGAGTTATTTTTTTATAATTATTAATACCTCATCTAATTAAACATAGCAAGTCAAAATATTTTGAATTCAAATCATTTTATTAAAATTCGGTTTTCTCTCTCATTGATCCACAAATGATGGATTATGCTAGATTAAAGTTAAGAGAAACACATATAAAAACTTAAAAAAATAAAATTTTAGCATTGAATAATTTAATTTTAATACATCTTTAAGAAATTTTAAAAGATTAAAAAATAAAATGTTTTTATAAATTTAAACAATTATAATTAGAATGTCATAATGCAAAGGGAATATTTACAATATTCTCAGAAAATATTATAGTAGTGAATATGAGAAGTTATAATTATAAATTATAATAGAAAATCCTTAAGATAGTTATTATAATAACATATGTGAATATATATAATAATATAATGGTAATAATTTGCAAACCAACACTAATGTGGGGTCCACCCATTTGATTAGATGAGCACTTACTCACTTGGCATCATCTCTCTCCATAAGAAAAAAAATAGGTTTCACCTCATTATTTTTTTACATCGTAATATGAAGATTACGTCATTTTTTCATTTTTTTTAAAATTGTGTCTAAACGCTCAAAAGTATTATTTTACAACAAAAAAAAAAAACAGCGTAATAAACAAATACATTGTTTATACTTCATTCCCAAACAGGCCCTAACTCTGGTCTCTGACAAATGCAAATTTCATTTTGAGTTGCACATTGTCACTTGTAGACTTGGAGGGCCGATGAGATCATAATTTTTAAAAAAATGTGTTACTATTATATTTTTTTGAATTTTTTTTATTTAATTGGTGAAATTTATTTGATATTTTTATTTTTATGATTAAAAATATATGTATTGAGTTATTATATATATATATATATATATATATAGTTTAAGTAATATGCAGCCAAAACATTTTGGCTGCACCATACATACACACTCATAAAGAGTGGGGCCTACCTCACTTTTAAAAGTGATGTGACATCATATTTTAAAAAGTAAGGTGGGTCCCACTCTTTATGAGTGTGTATGTAAGGTGCAGCCAAGATTTCTTGGCTGCACCTTACTTAACCTCATATATATATATATATATATATTTGCCCAGAATATTAATGTATCATATATATTTTATAAAATTATAATAATATATAGTATATATTTTATATTTTTTTGTTAGCATATAAATATATTTATATTAATTTATTATTATGTGATCCAACCATTTGATCTAATTAGTTCGACTGGCTCGACCTTGTTGGAATTTTTTTTCGAATCATTCGCTGGTTCAAATTTTACAACTTTGAATTTAACATACTAGAGAAATAATGATCCTAATCTCTTTTTTTTTTTCTCGATCAGAACATGATCCTTATTATTAATTCACTTAAAAGTTGTTTGATTTTATATTGTATCAGATGAATTAGATATAGAAACTTAAATTTTAATATTGCATTAAACTTCTATTTCTATTTAAAATATTATCTAGTTTTAAATTAATTATGAATTTAGTAACATTTTTATTGTATAAATTTATTAAATATTGACAACAATTATCATATGGACAAGCATGAATATTCCTTTTTTAGAAGAAAAAAATAATTAAATATCATTGTTGTTTATACACTGTTAAGTTTATATTATATTTAAAGATATTAATACTTTTTAAAAGTGAGGATGAATGGTGAAACGAGGAGGAAGGAAAGAGAGTTCGAAAATTCAAAAAATCAAATGAAACATATTTTTTATTTTATTTTATTTGTAATCGGGAAAATTAATGGGTATTGGCGAATAGAATCGCGTTATCTGGCCATACCTTCGCCAAACTCCACCGAACCTGCCCGTTCGTGAACCCTTCGCTTCCGCGCCGCGCCCTCTTCGACTTCAGTCGTCGCCGGCGCCAATGGCTCCGTCGATATCACCAAAACTGTGGCCGGCGTCCTCCTTACGGCCCTTTCGCCGTCTGCCGTTCCCCTCGACTACGTCTTCTCTCCGTTCCTCAGCTCTCTAACCCCTTCCGTGATCCCGGGACACCATCTTCTCGGCCGCTTCCTCCCCGTTGTTCTCGACGCCGCCACATCTGCGACAGCTGCCCTCCGTTGCGGACTCCCCGCCGGAGTCCCTCGTCGCCCTCCTCCTCCCTCTCACACGATTCCACAATTTCCCGATGTGAAACGTATTTTTCTCTTTCGCCCCCTCTCGACCGCCATCGCCTCCTCTACCGCCTGCCCGTCGAAGTCCCTCATCTTCGACGGAGCATGTTCCTCATGTACAAGATTACCGATTTCTAGAATGTTTGCAAGCTCTTCAGCCGATGACAAGAAGTTTATCAAATCTGCAAACTGAGGTTTATAGAGTGGACTTATTTTACTTGTGTATGTCTTCTTGAAGCTGTAGTTTGTTGTACATGTTCCTTTGCCTTTGCTTGTGCCTAGTGGTGCTGCTAATGAGACTGTGTTTTGTTACAAATATTTATAGTTGATCAACATCTGTAGTGAAAATGGAAAGGTAACTATCATCTATCATCTTACTGGTTTGATTTTTATACTAATAACCTTTAGAAGCATGATCACATAAGCAAGTTCCAGGATGAGACGACTAGGAGGGAGCTTAGCATGCTAAGCAGAAGAAAGGAGATTTCATAACAGCAATTTCAACTTTTGGTAGTTCAGAGAGGAGGTTCTAGAAAAGTAGTGTCATGGTGGTGATTGGGGAGTGTGAAATAGCTAATAAATCTCATTGTTACAGCAACAAGGTAAAACAGTCTCTTCATAAAAACAACGGGAAAAAGTGACACATAAACATGCCGTTGTTTCGACATGAATCCGACCAAATCTCATTGTTGATTGTACTTTTATATCTCGCTTTTTGGTCTTTATTTAGAGATTCAAACTCTCCAGAAGTTCTAATGTAACATGTCGGATTAGAAGTTGGCATGACCTAGTCGTCATATATACGATGACCTTCTAACAAGAGATATAAATATATAATACAGAAAGAAAGGAATCATATCTAGATGTGAACTGACAGACAATTAAGGCAAACAGAGAAGTAATGATCCTGGTTTGATGAACTTAAATGCTTTCTCTTATTTGACGTCCATGATCATTCAACTATAAATGGAAGAACAATGATATTGAGTATGATTAGGGAGCTTAAACTATAGAGACTGCTTGTTAAGCTATTGAAAAAAAAATACATGAACACGAAGCAGTGTGTCTGCAGTGTGTCTGTTGTAAGTTAAAAGCAATAATCTTTTTGTGATGTTATTTATGTTGAAATATGTGCGGTGATCATTGTGCATGGTCGGTAGTGCATATTTTTTAGGTTTTTTGAAAGAAAAAAATCAGTGAAAACCAGAAATGATGTGTGAATGTGCCGGACAGATTATGTAGTGAAACCGTATTCGTCAAATAGTTATCATTTTCAGCGATCTTATACTCTCTTGGTATTGTTTTTCGTTCTTGGATGATTGAAAACTCAAATCTTTATTAATTGCTTTGAGTTTGGTTTCAGGTTCGTGACTTCATAAGACATGCCTCTATCAGATGAGGTAGAGTTTGCCATCTCATTGAGTTTTTTTTTAGTATGATATCATTTGTCTTTTATTTAACACACGATGCAGAGACATCAGGTTGAGTATATATATTTTGTATTATCGACAAGTAAATATATGCGAAATCCCCTTTTTATTAGAATATAGCCACTAATTTGCCTATTGCTAGAAGATAATTGATCATGATTATAGTGAGTTGGTTAGAAGTGTAAGCATCAAAGTTCTTTTTAACATTTTTTGTCAAATTCATCTATGATTGAAATGTGAACGTGATTTCTATGAAAAAAAATGCGAATGTGATAGCAACATAAAATATAAGTGATGGCTGTAGAAATGGAGATAAGGTAGAAGTTATTAGCAGTAAAGTGCCAAGATCTTAAACACAATAACTTGTCCATTTGAAAGTATAAATATCATATTTCTTATGAAATGCTACAAAGTTGATAAACAAACATTTCAAAAACTGAAAATAAAATTTAATGAATATAAACAAACATTTCGAAGACTATTTAAGATTAGAATTCATCAATAAGGTTAGTTACATGCAACTATAACAAGGCTAAAAGTAATAAAGAACGTTGACTAATGAAACATTATTCACTATTTTTTGAATCAGTTCACTATTTTCTTCTTTAACAAATACAAACAGGTAAGTACCGACAAGATACAAGATGCTGAATTCAGTGCGATAGTTTTGAAACAGGTAACTATTCACAACTGTCATCTAATGTATAATCTGCTATTGCATCTACCAAGATTATGAGTTACATGCCAACCTTCGAAATAGGTAACATCCAGTCTTTCATGTAGGTCTAACCTATTCTGAATTCCCTTATGTATAATTTATTTTCTATTTTGTAAATAAAGGAGTATTACGTAAAATGCATTCAGCTGAATTTCAACTTATTGTTTTCGGTCCGTCCTTTGATCATTAACCTTCTTTTCTGCGGTTGATAGGCTCTATTGCTATTAAATTTCCTTTGCAAAAGAAATAGAAAGATTTTATGCATGCTATGTAAAAAGATTTTATTGTAGACTTGATCTTGTGAACATAAACCGATCAGTAATTAGCATATAGATTTCAATTTATCCCATTGGGTTTTGATTGGCTGTGGTAGAAAAGCGTAGGCGAGCAAAGAAGCCTACCAAATTGGAACAAAGGGTATAACACCAAAAAGCACAAAAAACGCAAACTGAGACTCATACATGTATCTTGTGAATATTGTCATGCTGAGACGGGAAGTCCATTTGCAATGTCTGCACTGATGTTGAGTTTGTGAAGGGGTGTCTTATTGTCATTTCATACTCTCCATGGAGGAGTTGAGTGCTGAAAAAACCGTTAGCATCTGTAGTCCCAACCTCATGATTAGATTTCCACTCATTAATCAGCTTGTCCACAACATTACCAGTAGGGAGGTTCTTGAAGTTGTTGTCTGTCAAGCACATTTTGTAACAACCCTCAGGATGCCATGCTCCCCAAATTATGATACCATCAACTGCAGGATGGGCATATGCCTCCCGTAGTATGTCTTCCAAGTACTTTGCCTGTGGCACTTTTGTAAGTTAGATTCACAACAAGCACATACATTCACTAATTGCTTCTCATTTAGATTCACAACAAGCACATACATTCACTAATTGCTTCTCATAAAGAAGCTACATTGATAATATTTTCAGTATGTCCTGTTCCATAGTTGGAGATTAGCTGGTGAGCTTGTGAAGCCCTTTGGATAGTTTCTATTATTGCATTTGGTAGCTTTAACATCTCATAAATATATGAATAAATGGGATGATTGTTCAATTTGACAGTCATGCTTTTTTCTCTCAAAAAGAATTGCAAAGCAACAGAACTAGTGGCAGTTATAATGTAGTGTAAGCACGCACCTGATTTGGACCTTGAGAAACATCTACTTCTGTGAGCCAAATGGGCACTTTAGCTGCTGCAAGGGTGTCTAAAGATGATCTTATGTAAGCTAAGTTTGGTTTGTCGAAGTGACCTTCTAGTCCTATCGCAATATTCAACCTGTAGCCAGCTGATTTAATCTGGTTCAATTTCTGGAGGTACTTTGCCGGTGTTGACGAGGGATCTCCTGGCTGTTCCAGTGTGTTATAGTCATTGAGGAACAACAGGGCTTTGGAGTCCAGCTTCTGTCCCATTTTATAAGTATCTGAAGAAAAACTTTTTCCGAGCTTGTTCTCAAAGAATGAAAAATGAAGGTTCTCGTTGACAACATCCCATGCAATTACTTTGCCTCTGTACCTTGACATCACGTGCATGATTCTTTTTCGTGTTGCATCCAGCAGCTGTTTCGTGTTGAGCGGCTGGACCCATCCCTGTTGGTAATGTGGATCATCCCAAAACACATTGTGTCCTCTAACAGAAATGTTATGCTTCTTTACAAAGGCAAACATGGCATCTGCATCTTTATAATCCACTTGCCCTTGGTTATATTCATTAGAATACCACTTCATCTCGTTCTCAAAAGTGGTAACAGTGAAGCGAGAAGTGAACCAATTCTGATATGCAGTGTTGCTGAGAATGGTCTTGGCAATGGCACAACCAAATGGGAATCCTGACCTTTTTTGTTGGATGGATATCTTGGTACCAGCCAGAATGTTACCATCATCATCCAAAGTCTGGAGTCTCACTGTTCTCTTGTGCTTCTGCAGGAAAAAATTACTTTAGATTCAAATTTGATACATGGAGCATCACACCCTCCATTTTAGTTGCTTCACATTATCTTGTTCATGTTACAAATGTACACACCTTGTTGATGGTTTCAATTTGGTGAGCTCTCCATTGATCCTTGGTGAATGGTTGTAAGGAAACACTGTCCACCCATATTTCTGCAGTTGAATTTTCAGTCTGAGGCAAGATAGGTCAGGAAACGTTCTCAAGTTCATTTGTGGAAAAAAAATGCTCTTCTTCTATCATATTTCAGACCTAGAGTGTGCTGACAATTGGATTATCTAATATAGTCTGGTTCTGGTAAGGGATCTAAAGAGTTCTTATTGCTCACTGATCAGCTTTAAAAATATTAATGTTTCCATTGTGCACAGCTTCGATATGTTCCATTTTACATGTACATGTATGGTATTAGAGATTATTTAGAATGCAGAGCCATGTTCTAGCATATTACTTCTTTTGCTTATTTTTCTCTTTTCTTCTAAAGGAGTCCTCAAAACAATTCTTTTACCTCGAAGTAGAGTTCAGCTGGCCCAGAAGATGCTACAGTCAGTCCTCCTTTGAGCATGGACCAACATCCAGATTGTGCTTCAACTGCACCTGTGCGGATGAAGCCTTCTGAGGTCTTGAAGACAACAAATACGGCAGTGTTTGGTTTGCTGCTTTGTAACCATGCTGGAAGAACAAAAAGAGATGGTAACACAAGCTTCAAAACAAAGGCAATGAAGAACAATTATGAAGATGATCGCTGAGACGGACGAGTACCAGAGAAAGTGTACAACTTGTCTTTCCTCAAGTAGACCTTTTGAGAGATGCTATGATATGGAAGGTCTCTGTTCCTTGCAACTCCGAACTGGTTGCCTGATTTTGATCTTTCCAGGGCGATCTTACCGTAGCCGAATGCCGACCATCCTTCTAGGGCATTGTTGAATTCTGCATTGCGAATTATGCCGCCTTCATATTGAGGCTTCTGAGGTTCGGGCAAGCACTGTAGAATCAACATATTTCAAGTTAATTTTCTCTAACTGTGTTGAAGGGATCGAATAGTTCAAAGTTAGACCCTTGAATCGTGCACATGGTAAAGCATCCTTGCTACATATGATCGCTTCCGAATTGTTGCAAGAATGCTTGTAATTTTATTCACGTAAGAGAAGTGATGTTTTAGAAATGGCGAAATACATATAAATGTTTAGATAAATGATATGGGTGGATATAATTCATGAAATTTAAGTTAAACAAATCCCTGATATTATACACTTCCATATTTGAGCCCTAAGGTCTTGTTTGGCAACACATCTACTGTTGCTGGATTAAAAGTTTCTAATTCATCACATATCCTCTAAACACCCTAATCCATCAAGATTAAATATTCGTTGGAGAATACAAAAATCCTCTCTTTTTTCTCATTCATGCATTAAATGATGTACGCCCTATCCAGTGGCATTTGAGACGTTCAATTAAAAAAAAACAGGAATAAGATCGTCTTATGGATATGAAGAAAAAACAACTAAATTACATGAAGCACTGACCTCCATGCTGGATGAATAATCGTAAGACATCGGGCTCACCGAACATCCTGCACAGTATCATGAATAGTTAACTGTATATCTCTACAAATGCTCTCTTCATGGTATAGCAATAAGTAAAACAAATAAACAACATATAGCAGTAGTCCACTGGATGCATCGAATGTCATAAATTACTATATTTCAACTAAATGTTACACTTTTTTTAACCTGAATTCTAGTCTCAGACTCCTTGAGAGAAAATAATTTTTAATCATTTTATGATTTTAACCTGTAGGGATGTTCAGGAGTCGGGTTTGACCCGACCCGACCCGATCACAAATTGGACTCAACCCAATTAATTTTAATAAGATTGAGCTGGATCATGTTAATGACAAATTAATTATCGAATTCGATCCAATCCAATCTTCATTAAATCGTGATCGAATTTATTTGATTATTTTTTTTCATATTTTAATTATTTTTTTATTATTTACTATTAACTATCTTTAAGAAAAAAAAGAAATATGTTTTTTCAAAGGTTTGCAATACTTTTTATGGATATAAAGTATATTTTTAATATATATTTTAAAGTAATATAAATTTTTTTATCAAGAACAAACCGGTTAAAATTTAATAAAAAATATATATATAAAAGTTCAGGTCATCGAGTTGGATAGGGTTGATCGAGTTTGCAAATTAAAACTCACGCCCGACTAATCGGTGATCATATTATGATTGGATAACTATAATTCGATTTGATCTAATTGAGATTGAATTGATTTGAATTGTTGAGTTAATCGGGTTAATCAGACTCCTATCAACCTGGACAAAAGATTTGTGGTAAATGGTGAACACCCATATCAACCTGTATAAAAGATTTGTGGTAAATGACCTTTTTAAAAGGTAATAATTTTCATCCTATAAAACCATATACACATATTTTTTTTTCTCGACCATGACTGCGTCCGTTCTACAATCTACCTTAAGACGATTAGAGGAAATGCTGATCAAGTAGCTTAACTATCCATAAATCAAAACATACCGAGATAATTTTCATTTGAAGGACTCAGACGACTTAAAAGAGAATTGTGACAACGTGAAGCAAACTATTTTTTAAAAAATATAAAGCATTTAAGATCATCCTTTTTCGGCAGTGAAACTTTTGAGATTCGAAATTTCTGTCCGATACACCCACGAAATAATATAAACATACCTCCAAAGATTGTTGTACAGAGCAAAACAAATACTAACTTCTGCATCGCAATGTGATCCATCCTTCTGCACATGAAAACAACTGAGAATAATACAAGAGGAGGAAGAAAATTTTCTGAAAATTTCGGAGGAATATGGTAATAAAAACCCCCATGCATCAATGCAGCTGTATGATAATTAATATATAAATAAGCATCATTCTTTCAATAAATAAAAAGAGAAACTTATCAAAGATCCAAATGTACCGTATATCTCGCCTGTGAACGCATGTATTATTACGCAAATTTAAAATTTTATTTCCTTCTTCAACAATTAATTAGTAGTAGGTATCAAGATATCCCACATCAATGCATCAAATTCCTTATTGTAAAAAATGCATAAAATTCATGTCTGTTGCCTGGCATCAAATAAAAGTTGAGAAAAGGAAATAAAAGTAAAAACTCGCTTACAATTCAAAGAAGTTTGTAGAGGAAGGAACTGGTAAAATTAGGAAGAACACTCGATCGAATAAATCTCATCGTTAATTAAGTAAATCTCTCTCTCTCTCTCTCTCTATATATACATACATATACATATATATATATATACATTGATTTAAATATACCCCTGGTTGTTGGCCGTGTAGATGGTTCAGAAGTACACATCCAAGTATGTTATACGCCACAATATTTACATAATTACAGTACAAAAAAATGCTGCTTTCTAGTTTTTTTTATTATGACAAGCGAATCGGACTTCAAAGGAAAAGAGACAAATTTGTTTGAAATTATGACCATAGCGAATAAGCAATATATGTAAATAAATAGAAAGCACGATTTCGAATAACTCGGAAATCAAAACTATATATGGACATTGAAATATACCTTGTATATACTGCAACTAATTTAGTTTCCTCTCTCCGGCCAGTGGTGCCTTCAAATGGCCTGAAGACTGAGGTGAAGGAAGGAGCAACGGCCTCTAATGTGGAAGATGATGCATTAAAGTGGTAAATGTAGGTAGACTATATATGTGTTAAGAGCAAGGTTGTCTTAGTTGGAAGTGTGAAAGTGTGTGAAGGGGCAAATAAGGTGCATGAAAAAACAGCCTTGGGACACTTAGCCATGCCCATGCATGCATTCTGGCACCTCTCTCTCTCCTCAGGTATTGAGTCATATTCAAGCATAAAGGTAACAGGCTCACACGTGTCCCCGCTCTTTAAAAGTTGACAGATTTAACTAGAACCCTAATATCATATTAATATATGTATTGTATTGGTGAGAATATTCTTCTCGTTAAAGTCCAGGTTCATGCATGTAAATTGAAAATACCTCAGTGTCTGCATGAAGTTTTACTCTCACACACAACTTGAATAATAATCGAATGTTTATTTTTTAAGTCCTTTGTTATATTTTTAGGTATTCAGACATTATTAGCTTTCATTTTTATCTAATGTTTAGAATGATAAAAGATTAATTTTTTAATGATAATATTTTTTAAATTCGAATTGCACACTCGTTAACGAAATTAGAAGTACTTACCAATTGACCAATGGTTCTTATTAACTAAATGAAGGTTCGATGAATTCTTTATCATAATTATTATATTAAGGTAATCGATATCTCATGTTTACGCCTTCTTGATAACTGAAAAGGGTATTGACACGAAAAAAATAAAATAAAAACCGTAATTAATGTAGGTGTAATCTTTTCATGTTGCGTAACTCGAAACTCAAGGAAATTAATGGATGAATTTCATTCTTCATCATCCAAATTTATTAAATCATTGTATCTTAATCGTTCTAGGTGTTTGTAATTTAAGGGCATTAATGGAGTAAATTTTATTGATTTAGAGTTTGGTTGGATCGTGGCCAAGAATTAAGTGACTGAAAGATGGGTGTGTGGTGTAACTTAAATTAGGTTTTGCTAAAAAAATTATAAGGATTATAAGGGGTTTGGAGGGATGACTTATACATCCAAACTAAAAATATTTCAATTCATCAAATTGATCGAATTAGGGGAAATAGAATTTTTTAGGTAAAACTATCATTTTAAATAACTTTTTAAAATTATATCATAATTCATTTAAAATGATATTTTTACTTATATTATTTTAATTTATGTTAAAAAATATTTGATTTGAGTTAATTTGTTGGTTTACTTTTTTCTATCTTATTTTATAATTATTTAGTAATTATATTTGTTTATTTTTTATTCATTCATATTTATTTTTTCTCGAACTAATTTTTTGTCATAATATTTTAAATCTATTGGATGTCCTCATAATTTTCTTTTCAAATTAATTATTTTTTATTCAGTTTGAGATGAACAATTATTTTTATGATCATTTTTACGTTAGCATATTAAAATATTATCATTTGAACAATATTTTTATTGGTGAAATAATAATATAAAATTTTCTCACTTTTTTATATTTATCTCTCATCTTCAATCTTTTTTATCTTTATTTTTAAGAGAATAAAAAGATAAAAATATTGTGAAACAAAAAATATTAGAAGGAAAAAAATACTAAAGATAAGAGAAAAATGTATAAAGAAATACAAATAGTGATAAATATATAAATATTATAATAAATCAAATAAATATATAATAATATTATATTTATTAAAGAGTAATGATATATAACAAAGGGTATAAATGACTTTTAATTAAATTATTCAAACATGATATGATTTTGTTTAGCCCATTCATCACCATAAAATTTTATTCAAATATGATTTTAATAATAATTCATCACACTCTCCACCACCCCACCTTTTAGTCCACCATCTCATTCCACCCCTCCATTACTTAGTTCCCAAACAAAGCCAGACTATGTTTGGATGAAAGAATTAGGAGGAGTGGGGATGGGTGAGATGGGATTATAAGATCCACCTCCAAATTCTCTAAAACTAATTCCACCAATTTGATGAAATTAGGAAGAACTGACATTTTGGACATTTTTACCCTTCACTTTAATTATTATTGGTTTTTTTTATTTTTTTATCTTTTGAGGACAAAATGATCTTTTAAAATATAATCCCTCCTTCCTGTCCAAACAAAAAATTGATAATGTCTCCCACCTCTTTTCTTCACATCTTTCTTTCCCCTTCCCCTCTCTACCCATCCTAACTTAAATAAAGGATTCTTTTATTGTCACTCATCAATTCTTAAATTCAAATTGACTAATGGATAAGATTTGAATGCTCTTATTGGCTTGTAAACTTTTCAATATTGACACCACATAAAATATTCAATGTCCTTATTCTCATTATTTAAGAGTTGCATAATTTTTCAAAAATCTCTATTATATTATTTTTTTTATATTTTATAATAATTTTCTCCTATTATAATAATTTATTTTTTTTATGAGAAATATAGTCTGCTTATGTAATTATTTTTATGCTCACGAGATTTTATTTTTTCTCTTGTTATAATGGTTTTATTTTGTGTTATTTATATTTTTTTGAAGCTCTAATGTTCACTAAAGTTTTATGAAAATTAATTTTTTCATAGCATATGCTTATCATTTCGAATAAAATCATTATAACTTATTATATATATATATATATATATATATATTATGGTAATTATTAAGATATAACAAAAATTTCCAATGTAAAATATCAAAGTAGTATTATTTTTCTATTAAGATAATTTAAAATAAAAGAAAACTAAAACATATTTTATACACGAATTAGAACCTCAAATAAAATATATTTTGATTTAATCAAATAAAATATAAATAATAATAGATAAATTATTTAATAAAAGAAAAATACGATTGTGAAATATTGAAACTTGTGCAACTTTTGGAGAATAGAAAAATAATTATATAGCGTCAATAATAAAAAAAGTTGAAATGTAAAATAGGCAAAGAAACAAGGACACAAAAATATTTGGAGTGGCAAGGACATCCTAAGATTTAATTATTTGATGATAACAATTTAATAAAAAATATTCACTAAATATAACTATTGAACAAATTGATCACTTCACATCATATAAATAGAAATCAATTTATATTCTTATACAAATTAGAGATATTTTCGTAAAATCAGATCAATAATTATAAAATCTTACACTCTTTTTAAATTATTTATATTATAAATATATAATAATAAAAAATATAAAGAATATTAATTTAACCATTATCCAATTGATAATCCATACAATATATATAACATTATTTTGCAAGCGTAATTTAATTAATTTAAGTTGAATTAATAAAATAAATAAATAATAGCATGATTAACATGGAATATAATAAATTCAACATTTAATATATTTTAGTATAAAAATCATTTTCCATGAAAATTAGTATTAAATATTTAATTACAACTAGCTATCTTTCTCTTGATTTTCTATCTCCAAAGAACATGTTGCACCTGATGAAAAAAAGTTGAAAAAAAATGAATTAGAAAAATGGAATAACATCATAAGATATTAGGATCTTATAATCTTATGAAATTATTTCATATTTGAGATCGTAAGATCTTATGATCAAGATTGTGATCTAATTCCAACTAATCTATGTTGTCATGGCCTCATGGGGTTGCATGCTTGGTTATATATAGCGTGTGGGGCTCTTAAGAAACAAATTCTGCGTATTTAAGAACTCGAACTCGAGACTTGGCTAGACGAGGAAGAGATGTTTACCACTCTACCATAATCTACATTAATAACCCTAAACTTTATTAGTGAATAAAATATGTAACCACTAAGCCAAAATTTTTTAGTGAAAGTGATCTATAATATTTTATTCTTTAGTCTTTAAATTAAAAAAAATCTTATCAGACATTGCAATTTAGTTGACTGCCAAGACTCAAAACTTTTATTTTTTCCCACATGCTATTGATTGGGGACGAGTCCACCGGAACACCCAAATGACCCAATAGGTTGCAAGGAATTTGAATAATTTGATCTTCCATTTTTTTTCAATTTTTAGTTTAATAAGTTTATAGGAAGAAATAAGGAATTTGTAGTTCATTATTTTTTGCATATTTCACATTAGATAATATTTTTAAATTTAAGTTTTTTTTCCATCACTTTTATTTTTAACTTGATTACTAACTTGATCCATGAACTTGATCCTAGATATATATTTTTTTGTTGGGTCAGGTTTAGCAACTGATTAACATCCCTACCCTTAATGGCACTGTTTATATGACTATTTTATTATTTAGTTATATAATAATAGAATCAACTCCCACTAGAAGATATTATCTAAGTGGAGAGGCTCACAACGCATTAAAAACATAATAGTCTCTTGATGTCTTCCCTTTGTACAAATTGTGCACGATCCAATCCAATCACCCATGGTGTGATTAGTTGATCAAGAACTTGAGACAAGCCTACATGCTTTTATAGATTGCATGCAATTTCATGTGATTTTGAGATGTTTGCACTTGAATTATGGTAACTCCTTTGTAACGAGAGATCTCCAATTGTGGTTGAAGATAAATTTATTTTTTAAACATTTAATATCAAATACTTCATGGGACATCATCTTTGGTACTAGTTGTTGGGTTATTTAGAGGTGGTGACGCTCGAAGATACTTGATCCTGATTTCGAATGACCATCAAAGAGGAGCATTCATCCATAATCCATTATGCATTCAACTTAGTGGAGGTTTGGAACAATTTACCATATAATAGATCTATCTAAGACATATGAGGTGAATGGTCAAAATCTACAAATTGAATGCACAAGTTGAAAATCGATGGCTAGACAAAAAGGCGAACGAAGCTCCACAAATGGAGGGTATGGCAAAAGATGACAAAGGATGAAGACTAACTGGAGTTTCATGCACAAGATTGGCATTGCAACCCTTGCTCTAGAAGAACTAAAGGAACAAACAATAGGACAAAGAGGAGAACCCTAATTTGAAAAGGAGCTCATTTTTTAGGCAGCCACCACACTTTGGAGGAAGAAGAAGAAATTGTTCTTGGGAGTTTATTTTAGTTTATGCATAGATTTATATTTGTGTTTTTAATGAACTTTAGTAGTCAATATTCTTTTCTAACTAAAATTTTCATAATGTTCTTATGGTTATCTCATTCTTTGGTTTGTTTTAATGCATCTATGCATTGGTGTTACTTTTTTTCTTACGTTGTTCTTTCTTACATTTATGTGTAATGTTTCTTGTGTACTTGATGCTTTGAATGAAGTTTGGATCTAAGAAGTTACTTTTATTTGTATGTCTTTTGTGATGCATGAACCTCTAGAGATCTTGAGAGAGGGGTGATCTAGCACAACAATAAGTCAAGAGTCCATTGTCCTATGGTGTTCGCGCATTTATACAGAACAACAAACTACATTTCAGTTGATCTAAATGGATATAAAAAAAGTTATATGCACATATGTTTAAAGAGTACGTTCAAGTTTTTCATACTCTTGTTATCATTTTTGTGTATAACATTTAAGGCATTAGATATTTAGGATGATGGCTAGAATTGAGAAATTAAGTCGACATTACAAATTAAGTGAAAGAATACCACTCAATCACTAATCGAAAATATGTGAATTCTGTGGGGTCGTGAGCTAAAAGGCAATTGCTCATTGATTATTCTTTGCATTTGATCAAGCAGTTGTGAGGGTGTGATTTTTTAGATTGTACCTTCTAGAACCAAGACATATGAGGAGTTTTAGGCACATGTTTTAAGATAGACTCCATAGAAATACAAACTTGTGGCTGTGAATTCTTTATGGGTGAACATATAGCCAGTTTTTAAAATAGAGATCAACATTTTTAAAATAGCCAGTTTCACTCCCTTGCAAGTTGGAGATCCATTGCCTTGATGGACTATCTTAAATATTGTCATTATTATTTCTAGACTAATCACTTGGATACTTTTGTTGCAAAGACTAATTCTAGATCTTTTTTTTATTATTTGAACCCACCCTTAATTTTTTATTGTTTTTATATATTTAGTTATTATTGCTTTTGAATTAATTACTTGTAACCTTGGTGCATTTGTTGGATTGAATGGAGCTCCACCAAATTTTTTGGATAATGTAAGTAAATTGGAGTGGCCCAATATTACCCATGAAAGGTCAAAGATGGATTAGTGCTTAAAAAATGTCTTGAACAGTCATGAAGATGTGCACCATTATGATTTTCATAAACTATCTCAAGGTACCAAATGAGGTTTGAACCTTTGATACTCGCATGAATTGTTTGAGAGTGTCTTCCAAATATTGTAAGTTGAGTTATATTAGCATTTTAGAAGATCCATATGTTTATTAAAAATTCTATAAATTTCACTCTATCCATTCCAAAATCATGAAATTTATGAAAAATTCTATTCGTCTTGTTTCCAATATAATTATCATATCCAGAGTAAATTTCCTTATGCATTCTATCTGTGGTGTGATAATTTGTGTACTGCAATTTCAATAGAGTATCTTTATTGATTAACTAGAGGCTAGGAAATTTGGAGAAAGACTAATACTTCCTAGAAGGTTTGATTGGACAATGTCAAGACTTTGACCATTAATGGTCATGTTTGCACACGAGAACGGCAAGGAGGTAGGATCCATGGTTTCTATATGCTGGCGTTTAGTAACTTTATCGAGCTTAGATTCGTTGATACCAGAATCTATATTTCCCCTCTTCGACATTTGTTATTCTAGAAGGTCCTAAGTAGATGCTGAATTGTCCTTCCTTTGAAGATTACACGAATGAGAAAGGAGGATATATCTTTGACTAGTTTTAATAATTACTATCGGAGCAACTTTTGCTTAATTCTTTCCCCAATAATTTTATGCATTATGAATTTTAGCGACTTCATGCAAAAGTTAGGTTGCGTTGCTGATGAAGTGATTAGTCCAAGTTTAATCTTGGCCTTGATAGTCAATGATTTGTTAGTGCTTGCCTTCTTCATTTGTGCTTTCCCTTTAGTTATTGCCTTTGCCTTATTTGACATTATTATTTGTACATTCTTCATTTGTGATTTCCCTTCATTTTCTTCAAATAGTCGAGTTGGATCTTGAGATTAATTTATGCATGTTGTAAATTATAATGGACCATCATCCATGTCCTATATACTAGAATATTCGTTTAGAAAACTCTACGCATAATCCACATCTTGTGTGGTAGTCAATACGGAGCTTTCAACAATGGCTACTTAAGGCATAGGCTTGGGCAACGATCTTTCCCATGGCCACATTTGTCACGTAAAAAATATATCTAATGAATTCCACTATATTCCATCATATAATTCTTCATGTCTAAGAAAAAAATTGAGAAAAAAAGAAAATAAGTGGTGGTAGTGGAGGCCTTGAGACCCCCGACCGTATGGACCTTTATAAGTAAGGGTTAAGTTTTTTTTTTATAATGTACTCTCTTTCTTCTCATAGTAAAAACTCTTTGACGACGACTTCCTTTGTCCGTGAATATTTTCATATTGTTCATATTGATTAAGAGAGTTTTACCACATTAAAGTATTTGTGTAAATCTTTTTTTCTCACTTTTAAATTTATTTGTTTATTTTTTATCGATCTCTTGACGATTTATTCTAAAAGTTAGTATAAAATCCCAAGACATTTTGCAATATTTTTTTTTACAATGACTACAAGAAGTTCGATATCAAAAAGTTCGATGACAACATAAATTTCAGTCTGTGGCAAAGTTCAGTTGCTTGTCATCCTGGTTAAGAATGGATTGAAGAAGATGTTATCAGGGAAAAAGCTTGATACTATGAAAATGTTCACTTGGGAGGAACTCGATGAGAAATCCATGTTCGCAATCTAGTTGTACTTGACGAATGGTGTTTTGTAGGAAATCTTCATAGAGAAGACATCAATACCATTATGATAGAAGCCACGACTATACACCTTTCATACGATAGAAGGTACACCAATCATATCTCGTACTAGCGAGTTTATTACCTTTATTAATTATTTAAAAAATATAGATGTTTATATTGATGATGAAGATCAGACGTTATTGCTTTTGTGCTTTTTGCTATCTTCATATAAAATCTTTTAAAACATTATGATCTACAATAAGAACAAACTTACTTTTGATGATGTGAAAGATAGACTATAAAATAAGAAAAAAATGGATAATAAATTGAAATCCAACAATAAATCAGATGAGCATGCCTTAGGTTTGATCGCAAGATGCGGACATCAAATAATGAACCCTAATCAAGATAGATCTATATCTAAATCAAAACATAAATATAAAATATGCAATTATTGTAAGAAAAAGGGTCCTATCAAGGGAGAGTGTTATAAATTACAAAATAAAAATAGGAAGTTAAATAAAAGCAATGAGAAGAGAAATCATAAGCCAAATGTAACATATGCTAGTATGCTTATAGTGAAAATGAAGATATCTATTATGATAATAATTAATAAATCTATATATTTAAATTAATGAATTCTCGATTCTAGATGTTGATACCTATGTGTTCTAATAAGAATTGATTCTCCATATACAAATCAATTGAATGTGGAGTTGTTCTTATGGGCCATAATGCAACTTGTAAGATTATTATTATGTCTGTTCAGATTAAGATGTATGATGGAATTGTTAGAATATCAGATGTTAAACATGTTCCTGATCTAAAAAGAATCTCATTTGTCTTGGTATTCTGAATTCAAATGGTTGCAAATTTGTGACAGAGTCCAATCAAATGGAGATTTATCGGGTGCTCTTGTGTTAAAGAAAGGTTAAAAAATCGGCAGGTTGTTCTCGGTTTCACTGTGACAAGTTCAATAACAATTTCATCATCCATTTCAGAAGAATATTCTACAAAATTATGGCACATGAATTTAGATCATATGCAAGTTCTAAGACACAAAGGTTTCTTCTAGAATCAAAAGTTGGAATATGCAAATATTATATTTTCAGAAAGCAAAAGAGAGTCAGTTTTAATTCGACAAATCATATAATGAAGGGAACCCCAGATGATATGCATTTGAATTTTTATGGTCCTTCTTAAGTTCCTTCAAAAGGAGATAATAGAAAATTTGCTTACATTTATTGATGACTTCACTAGAAAAGTTTGGAACTATTTTTTGAAACATAAAGATGATATTTTTTAGACATATAAGCTATGGAAAATTTGTTAGAAAAATAAATTGAAAATGTTGTTAAGAGGTCGAGAACTGATAATATACTCATTTTTTGTGGTTTAAAATTTAATGACTTTTGTGAGAAAGAATGTATGTTAGGCATCACACAATAGTTGAAATTCCACAACAAAATAACGTCATAGAAAGAATGAACAAAACTCTATTTGAGAGAGCTCGAATACATGTTGTCAAATGTAGGATTAGGGAAGGATTTTTATCAGAAGCTATCAACTTGACATCTCATTTAGTCAGTCGATCCTCCTATCAAACATTGGATTTGAAAATTTTTGAAGAAGTATTATCAGGTAATCCTCATAATTACTCACATTTAAGTGTCTTTAGTTGCCCCGCATATGCATATGTAAATGATGGAAAGTTTGAACCTACAACTAGGAAGTGTATATTTTTTGTTATAAATTTGGTATTAAAGGTTATAATTATGGTGACATGAAATTAAAATAAAATTATGTGTAGAGATGCTATTTTTGACGAATCTATATATGATGCTTCAATTGAGGAAAACATTATCTGTGATTGATGATAAAATAAAATATAATGCTTTGAAGAAGGTGGAACTGAAATTTCTTAATTTTTTTGATGAAAATAAAGATGCTCCAAAAGATATATTGCTCCTAAAGTACAAACATCTTCTCAGACTCAGCAACAATATGTGCTAGCTCATGACAAATATAGAAGGGAAATAAATGCACCACAAAGATTATATCTTGAAGACTTGATAACTTCTGCCTTAAATGTCGTTGAAGATATTAAAATTTCTGATTCTTCTACATATAGTGAAGTTATAGAAGTTTCAGGCTACACCTGGTAGATAGTGACTACTATACAAGTTTCAGACTACACTTGATAGATAATGACTATGTAAAAAGAGATGGAGTCCTTACAAAAGAATATCACTTGAGAGCTTGTGAAACCATCAGAAATTAAGAAGATTATTGGTTTCAAATGAATATTTAAAAAGAAGAAGGAATTAATAATAAATACACCAAGTATAAGACAAAATTAGTTGG
Source organism: Pontederia paniculata (assembly GCA_001647135.1). Lineage (NCBI taxonomy): Eukaryota > Viridiplantae > Streptophyta > Magnoliopsida > Commelinales > Pontederiaceae > Pontederia > Pontederia paniculata. The sequence continues at coordinate 19,860 of LTAE01002226.1, read as the reverse complement.
AAAAGGCTATAGTCAGATGGAAGGAGTTGATCTCCATGATGTATTCTCTCTAGTGTAAAACATACTCCTATTCGTAATTAATCACTTGTTATTGCTGCTATACACAATCTTGAACTGAGTAACTAGATGTAAAATGATTTTCCTACATGATGATTTTGAAGAGGATATATATGTAGCAACAAGATGATTTCTATGTTGAAGGTAAAGAATGTAATACATGTCATCTTATGAAGTCCTGGTATGAGCTCGAGAAAACTCCTTATCAATGGGTATAAAAAGTTCAACTCATTTATGTTGAGCATTAATTTTGTGAGAAGCAAATATGATAGTTGTGTTTATTTGCATCAACTTACTGACAAACATACCCTTCATCTATTTGTTGCTTTATGTTGATGGCAGCTAAAAATATATTTGAAATAAGCATTTGAAGACTAAACTACGTTCCAAGTTTAGATGAAGAATTTTGGAGCTACTAAGAAGATTTTGGAGATGGAAATCTCTAAAGACAAACACTCGAAAATTCTTTTTTTTCTCTCAACAAAAATATATTAAAAAAGTCTTGGAGCATTTTGAAATGTATGATGCAAAGCTAGTTAGAACTCCTATTGTATCACACTTCATATTCTACACAATCAAATGATGATATAAGATATATGTCGAAAGTTTCATACTTTAGTGCAATTAATAATATTATGTATGCTATGTTTTGTAACTACCCATAATATATATATATATAT
>LTAE01002226.1:0-12490 GCA_001647135.1 Pontederia paniculata | reverse complement strand
ATTTTGAATATATATATATATATATATATATATATATATATGTATATCATTAAATATTCGATTGATACCTTCTATTATTTTCTTGTACATTCAGTCTCACCATTTGTTCCGAATCCTAATAGCTCTCTATACAAATATATAGTGTACTCATACAATAAGTATTGACGATATATTCACTCATCATAATTTTCTATCAATAATATTCTTATCTACACGTTTCATAATCTATAAGCAATCTTAAGAAGCTCTATCCTTTAAACTTTCTTATTTATCTTTTGTGAATTTTATAAATTTTTATATTCCCTTTCATCTCTCCATCTATTTTATATCAATAAATGTATCACTTATCTAACGTATATTCATAAATGAATTTGTAAGTAATATTTCAATTAAACCTCTCTTTTTTCATTGCTAACAATTATTCATTTACATTTACTTATTTATATTTCTTAAATAAATATATATAAAGTTGATGCATTAAGCAATCCTAAGTAGCTCTCTTCTGTCAACCTTCTTACTTATTCTTTTTTGAATTTTTAATTATCTCTTTTATCTCTCCATCTCTTTCATATCAATAAATGTATTATCTAACTCATCTCAATAATGATATTTGTAGCTAATGTTTCTATTAAACCTCATTTATCTTTTTCACTTTCTTTTTTTTTCTCATTATCTTTCAAGATCATAAAATTCATAGTTGCTAAAAATTATTCATTTGCATTCATTTTTATTTTTAAAAAAATATTTATACTTTTTATACTTCATAACATTTTATTAATTATAAAAAATAAAATGAAAATATATCAAATATAGAATATAATGTCATAATTAATGTAATTCTTATAACTAGGAAGAATGTACTCTATTTTCACTTTCTCTTTATATTTTTTTCATTCTTTTGATTTTTTCTTAGAAATATTTAAAATAGTATTATATATAATATTTTTAGCTATTAGAAATTAAGGCTAATTAATATAATTAATCAATATTTAATGTGGTGACTAATACTTATAAAAAAGATGCAATTAATACCACTTAATACATCTCATGATTGACTTTTCATATTCCATATTTATATAGTAAAAATATAAAGTTTAAACTATTGCAAATAAAATTTTTTTTTATGGGTTCAATACTTAATCATCTTATAAGCTAATAATTCTCATTCTCAATGAAAATTCAGTAATTAGTTGTGGCGGCTTCTTCTTTCACCATTGCTATTTATTTTTTTATTCTCATATCCTTTTTATAATTTTTTTATAATTAAATCAACATAATATCACATGTAGTAAGTCTCAAGACATTTATAAAAATATTATTAGTTATTGTAATTGTAAATATTGGCACTACTATGAGTTATGTTACATATACTTTTCATAGGACTTTTTATTTATCAATTTTGTGTGTGTTACTATTTTTTTGGCTATTATAAATTAAGACTAATAAATATAATCAATCCATATTTATTGTGGTGATCATTTTTTTAAAAGGAACTTATGCATTTGCTGCCATTTAATACATCACAACACATGATTGACTTTTCAAATTCCATAATATTTTATATATTATATAAATGAAATTTTATTTAGTTAAACCAAAAGTTTAAGTTAACATGGATAATAATAATTAAATTTTATAGATTCAATATTTAATAATTTTATTTATTCTAATAATAATAATAATAATAATAATAATAATAATAATAATAATAATAATAATAATAATAATAATAATAATAATAATAANTATAGATTCAATATTTAATAATTTTATTTATTCTAATAATAATAATAATAATAATAATAATAATAATAATAATAATAATAATAATAATAATAATAATAATAATAATAATAATAACCTCATTCATTGATGATTTTTAACACTTCATTAATTGATGCGAAAATTTAGCAAAATTGCTAGCAATTGCACTACTCGCACAAGTAATAGAGTGATGAATAGACTATAGAGTGTCGAACCCATGCGTGCTTAAATTCCTAAACCTTATCCATAAAATTGATTAGAAGATGAATTTTAATTGTTCTTAGGTTCTGAAAAAGAAGAAAAAAAAAGAAAAGATAAAAAGACTGAATCAAATCAAATTAGAGTTTATCTCCCCACGTTATCTTTTGAAATAAAGATTTAGATTGATTCTGCAATTCTTGGCAAAAGAATTATGCTAAAAGTATAGGATTTCAAACTAGACGATCTAACTACCTTAATCTAATAGTAACCTAGGAGGGTCGAACTAAATCAATCCCCAGTTAAATTAAATTAAGATGTAGTAAACAATAAATCCTAAATTGTCAAAATCTCGAACCAAGTGATTTGATAATCCACCATCCACAAATTCCAAACCAGATAGAAGAGAACAGACTTGCACCAAATAATTAAAACTTGCGAGAAAATAGGGAGAAAAAGTCTCCTTTTGATAAGGAAATGACCCGTCTTATGAGAAGTAAGCGTGACTCGACGAAAAATGACAGAAGAAAATAATAATAGAAAATAATTGGTTTCTATGAGGAAAACGACCTGCATTCTAGAAGTTGAAAGAAATATTCAATCAAAATATTCAGAAAAATTTGAAATCAAATCAATTGCAGAGAAATTTCATTAATAATATCTTTCGATTAAAGCTAACGAAAAGACTCAATTAAAAACTAATAATCCAATAACGATGCAAATTCACATATTCCAAAGAATAAAATAATATAAAATCTAACAGGGTTCAATCAATTCCTTCACCTAAATACATATTAATTCTAGCCTAGTTAATTAAGAATAAAAAGACGAACAAAAATATTGAAAGAGCTTTGTTGTCTCTTGTTCAGGATGAACTCTAAGTTTTTCTCCTCCTTAGATGGTTTGACATTACTTTAGAAAATTTGCATAGAAAATATAAGGAGATTCATGTGACTTTGGTGGTTGCAACAAGACTCTTATTTAAAGGAGAAAATATATGACGTGTTGTCCTCCTTCAGACCGGCTGCGATCAAGTCTTGATCAACAAGTATTCATTTCAGCCATGAGATCGCATGAACCGCCATAAACATGAGAGAACACGATATGCGTCTTCAAGCAACACGATTCGTGTTGTACTTTGAGTTGGCGTTGAACTCGACTTCGCACATGGCTCACATTTCTTTCATATGGTGACACGTGGCAATCCTATCAGTTGATCAGATCCATTTTGAATAAAATATGGCTTTGAACATGAGTAAGTTTGAACGCGACGTCAACACTAACTATTATTTTCACACGATCCATTTTATACGTAGCGAAATCATCCTTCCACAACTTGTAGTAATATGATTCATTTTTCATGTTGATATTTGAAATTGACTTCTAGTCTTGTGTTTGATTTGTTCCTTCGCCATAATTTTAATAATATTGACTGGAAAAATTCACAAGAAGATACACTTGGGTAATTCTGACTTAGAAATGAACATTAAACAAAATTATAAGAAATTATGCATGAATTATGCAAAGCTAAGAGAAAATGATCTAAATGAGATAGATGCAATATGTATATTTTTTCTCGCATTAATCCTTCAAAAAATCTCTACAATCTTCTCACATTCCATCATTTACTCTCCCTAAAGTCGGTCATGCTCACCCTCATATCCTCATTCAGTTACAAATTGCTACATTGCATTTCCTCTCTACCTCTATATAATGGTACAAATGCTTAGTCCCATTCTCTATTTATGCAAGTGAATAATTGATGAGATATTATTTGTTTCTTCCCATTCTCTATTTATGCAAGTGAATAATGATATCACTACATCAAGTCATATTTTCACATGATCCATTTTATATGTAGCGAAATCATCCTTCCACAACTTTAAATAAGATGATTCATTTTTCATGCTGATATTTAAAATTGATCGACTTCTACTCTTGTGTTTGATTTGTTCCTTCACCATAATTTTAATAATATTGATCGGGAAAATTCACAAGAAGATACACTTGGATAGTTTCTGACTCAGAAATGAACATTAAATAAAATCATAAGAAATTATGCATGAATTTATGCAAAAACTAACAGAAAATGATCTAAATGAGATACATGCAATATATATATTTTTGCTCGTAATCCTTCAAAAAATCTCTACAATCTTCTCACGTTCCATTGTTTACTCTCCCTAAAGTCCGTCATGCTCACCCTCATATCCTCATTCAGTTACAAATTGCTACATTGCATTTCCTCTCTACCTCTATATAATGGTACAAATGCTTAGTCCCATTCTCTATTTATGCAAGTGAATAATTGATGAGATATTATTTGTTTCTTCCCATTCTCTATTTATGCAAGTGAATAATGATATCACTACATCAAGTCATATTTTCACATGATCCATTTTATATGTAGCGAAATCATCCTTCCACAACTTTAAATAAGATGATTCATTTTTCATGCTGATATTTAAAATTGATCGACTTCTACTCTTGTGTTTGATTTGTTCCTTCACCATAATTTTAATAATATTGATCGGGAAAATTCACAAGAAGATACACTTGGATAGTTTCTGACTCAGAAATGAACATTAAATAAAATCATAAGAAATTATGCATGAATTTATGCAAAAACTAACAGAAAATGATCTAAATGAGATACATGCAATATATATATTTTTGCTCGTAATCCTTCAAAAAATCTCTACAATCTTCTCACGTTCCATTGTTTACTCTCCCTAAAGTCCGTCATGCTCACCCTCATATCCTCATTCAGTTACAAATTGCAACGTAGCATTTCCTCTCTAACTCTGTATAATGGTACAAATGCTTAGTCCCCAAAATAAAAATTTGATGAGATATTATTTGTTTCTTCCTATTCTCTATTTATGCAAGTGAACAATGATATCACTACATCAAGTCATCTTCCTAATTCTTTCCATAAATTTCTTATAATAGTCATCTATAATGTTTCACATTCGCTTCAACCACAATAAGGATGTGATATTTTTGTAGTTATATTTTCAACTAGGAATGAAGCCAACTCTGTTTTGGAGAGACACCAATCCCTTTCAAAAAAAATAGTTATAAGCTAATATACATATTAGCATAAGAAGTTTTTTATATTATCTTTTAGATGTTCCCCCTCTCTCTAATTATTCTCTCTAACTTTGTTATTATTTTAAATTTTCTTATTTGTATTGTTCTCACCTTAATTTCTGAATTTATTTATCACATAGCAATATCTTTTTTTTACCAAATAGTATGTCTAAAAAATATATGACATACACATTTGGCATTTGTCTTAATAATTTTAGTAGCATACATAAGTTTGTTGATATGTCTCTCAATCACTTTGAGTCCTCTGATGTTGATTTATGAGCTTGATAAGTTTGAGTACATGTGAATATTCATCTTTATCATTTTTCTTTATACTAAAATAGAGAATCAAATTGTTCTTCCCTCTTTTAAAACTAAAATATTGATGTTATTTCTTTTATAATTATAAGTTTCAGTTTGATTAACAAAAGAAACATGGAAGAACTTCATTTCATACATGCATAAGAAAAAGAAAGAGTTGAAACGAGGATAATACATATATGCATGTACATGCACAAAATTTCAGACATTTCTAGACGTGTAAACAAAAATAGACCATGATAATAAAATTGCTAATTGGATTTCAAGAAAATGTTCCAATCACAAACATAAAAAGTAAAGATAATGGTCATGTGTTTATCTTATTGATTAATTATTTTTTCTTCACAATTTATTGTTTATTATAGCCAAAATGACGAGATGTGAAATCAAAGTCACGGTTGTGAGAGCTTACAAGCCGAAGAATAGAGATAATCATCATAGACCATGAAAGAATGATCACGACCGTGAACAAATCGACGTTGAAGATGCATACATTCTGTCACAATCGTAACGGACAACTCATAAGACATGACATCCTCACGAAGAATAGAGACTATATTCGGTCACTATCATGACATCTAAGTCATGGGTCGTGAGATATTTGAAGATTAAAGTTCACTTTTCTATCAAGTCCGTGAATCAATTTCATGGGTCGTGACGTGATGTTGATTTGGACGATTATATGCGGTCACGACCGTGACAATTCAATCATGTGCCGTGAAACTTTTTGGGATAAAGTAAAATTTACGTTTTGAGTTCATTATCTTATGAGAATTTTGATCCGAGATTGTACATATCTTTTGAATACTAAATTTTATCATGCGAGGACTCCATTTACCTGTTGGTAAAGTATAAATACACCCTCAATGACTCATTTTGAGGGAATGCCTTCGCTGCGTTTGGATGTGGAACCAGAGCCAGAACCAGCTCTGGTTCCACCTTGGTTCTCCAAACGGGCCTAGAACTTCTCACATGAACCGGATGACCCAGAACCTCGGGCAGCACACGGGCAACCTAGGGTTCTGACCGAACGGTTCCACCATTTTGGTGGAACCGCTCGGTTCTGCACATTTTTTCCACTCTCTCTCAACCCACCCAGCTCCAACTTATTTTTCACTCTTTCTCTCTCCATTAAATGCACTGACGTTGTTTTTTTTCCTGCACTCTCTCTCTCTCTCACTTTATTTGTGCAACTAAATTGATTTTGAGTGCTTTATAACTATAATAATAATTGTTATTATTATTTAATTTCATATCCATTAGATTTAATGATTTAATTAACAATCAGTAAACACTAATTATTTCTTTCTTCAAAGAAATAATTATGAGATATTTAATATTAAAAAATATAATATATGAAAATATGACAAAAAATTATTATTATAATTATGTAAATAAACACTAATTATTTCTTTCTTCAAAGAAATAATTATGAGATATTTAATATTAAAAAATATAATATATGAAAATATGACAAAAAATTATTATTATAATTATGTAATGTCATCACGATAATTATCGAAGGACTACTTCACTTATTATAATTAACTAGTTTTCGTTCGTCAATAAATTGAAGTTAATTTTTTTATTTATTAATCTGAATATTATGTTAATATGAAAAAAAATTCATCATCTTAAAAAAAACTGATATATTAAAATATAACAATATTATATCATTGACTTAATAATTTTAAAAAAGGAATAAATAATATTATATACAAATATATTTATGTATACATAAATTATATTATAATTGAAGATGGATAAATAATATTAAAATAATAATTCACCCTCAAATTCTAATTCTATCCAAATACATCTAGAACCCCACCAATTTAGTTCCAATTTTTAGTTCCGCCTTTATCCGAACGATCATTAGAATTAATCTATCAAATCAGTGGAACCCAGAGAACCCCAGGTTCCAATGCCAAACGCAGCCCTAGAGAATAAGTGAAACACTACAATATTTTTTTTGAAGAAAGCGATCATCAAGATGTTTCAATTCTGAATTCTTAGTTATAAATCTTCTTTCTCTTTTATTTCAAAGGGAACTCCCTTGTATGTTATTAGTCTATTTTACATGGAGAATTTTTATTGTAAGGGGAAAACCTATTAAATCCTAGATATAATTAATATTAGTTCAATAATTTTCTTATGCATATGAATATTGCGTGTAATGTTCTTTCATAATTTCTTTTAAGATTTTTGGTCTTTACTAGCATCATGGATTTGATTTGAATAGTAATTTTTAATTCTCATTGATTTCTCAATTTCATATTTGAATTCTATTCGAAGCATTGCATACCACACTTAAGTAGAATTTTGGAGAGGAATATCTTAGGTGTTAGATACGTGAGATTAGCATCCTGAAGAAGAATGATGCATAGTTTAGGAACTTCATATTAACGCATCCTAAAAACTATTAGGTAGAGGAACAATCGAGCCTCTTAGATTTGAGATAATTGATTCATCCAGTAGAGGAAGCCATTATTTTGGATAAATCCTAATTCTCATAAGAAATTACTTAAAATTAAATTTTGATTAAAAACTTGTGGTGAAACATTATTGTCCCTACTTATCTTTATTCAACTAGGTCTTGTGCTTGATGTCATAAAAAATTCTGAAATTATCATTTATCTTATTTTTTTTAATCTTACCTTATCTTTTGAGAAAAAAAATATTTTTATCCAAATCAATGTACATCTCTTGTGAGATTAAATTAGGATAAGAATATAATTCTCGTGGGAACAATTCATTTAAACTCAATATTTTTATAACCGGATCAGAGATCGAATCAAATGTCCAATTGGGTCGCGGTTGAACCGGTTGGATCGGGTTCGATCGGATTGAACCGAATTTTATATATAACATAATTAATATATTATCTAGTATATACAAAATATAACAATAACTTACTAATCATTAGATATGACATAAAATATTATTTGTTGTATGTTTAAAAAGTTAATGCTTATTTAAAATAATGATGATTAATAGATTATTATCTTTTATTCATTATATAATAGTATTGATGTCAAATTAATTAATTTATTTTAAATCACTCTTAATTATTATATTATATTATATATTTAACATTCTTGCTTTTTGTTTCTATTTATTTATTTTATTAATTCTTCTCCTATATTATTTTGTTGTTTCATTTTTCATTTTGCCTAGTATTTTCGTTTTACTTTTTTTTCTAAATTCTTTCTTTTTATTACAATATTTTTCACCTTAATTTGACTTGAACCATTTTTTAAATTTTTATATTATAAAATTTAATGCTTACAAAAAATCATGATAATTAAAATATTATTATTTACATAATACTAATAATATTATAGTAATTATTTTAATCAAAATTGTCACTAATTTTCCTATTATTTTACTTTAAATTATTTTTTTCACATTTTCCTTTATTTTAATCTCAATCTCTTTTCCTTATTTACTGTCATCTCATTTATTTCTAACTTCTAATTTTGTCTTTCCCAATTATATTTCTTCTATAAAATTAATGCTTACCGAAAAATTATGTAGATTGATATTATTCTTATATTAATATGATATATTACTTATTTAATTCAAATTATTGTTACTTTCCTATTATTTCACTTGATTTTCATTTATTATCATATCTTTTAGTTTTTTCCATTTCTTCTCCCTATTTAATTCTCTTTCCTCTTGTTTCCAATTTTGTTTATATTAATTATTTTTCTTTTACAGATTTTTTTCCTGCCACTTTTATAATTAATTTTTTTCAAATTTGAGTTTGAACCTGATTTTCACCGATTTGTCAGTTCACCGTTTTTTTTTCCGGTTCGAACCGATTTTATCCGATTTCATATCAATTCCGAGTTTGCAATCAAGTCGAATCGGACTTGACACTGATTCGCGATTGAATCGGTCGGACCAGCCGGTCCTGTCCGATTTTAATAACATTGTATAAACTATTACTTGATATGACTAATGCATTTGCTAGCGAATTTTTTATGCCACATTAGCACACATTACATGCCCTCCTATGCGAATGGAAATATTTTGGCTACAAATAAACTCGGCCAGCTTAGACAACACCAGCTCTATTTACAACACATGCTCTGTAGCCAACAAAGATGTTCAAGGTGATGAACATTCAAATTAGGGCAAAAACGTTGCATTGTGATTGACCGCGATGGCCTTGTTTGGAACAAGAATAAGGATAATGAAAAGAAATAAGAATTTTCTTTTTGTATCCTTGTGAAAAGAATATGAGAAATATTCTTTTAGAGATGTTTTAATGATGTGTTTGGATTAATTAATTAATATTTTATTAATTAAATAATATTTACTTAAAATGAGAAAAAAACTATAATTTATTTTTATTAAATATAATTAAGGATTTATAGAAAGTATTAATTATACTTAATTAATATAATTGTAATTATTTAATTAAATAATGATAAACCTATTAGCACTAATTATACAAATTAACATATAGTTAGTCTTTGTTTTATTTATAAAATATTAACTACTAAATTGTTATGATATTATAGTAATTAATTAATACTTGCAAAGACTAGTTAATATTTATCGTCATTCTATTTTTAATGATATATTATTATTTAATAATTAACTAAATACTTAATTATTAATATTTATGAATTATATATATTTATTATTCATCATAACGTCACACTTTGGTGCAAAATTTATAAGATGCTAAAAAATTAATAATTATAAACAATCATATAATTATGAATATAAAATAATTTAATAAATCAAATTAAAAAAATTTGTGGCAAAAAAATGTTCTTAATCTTGCCATTGGCAAAAAGAATTAAAATAAGTGGTTTTAATCAATTTCAAGATGGTAGTGTAATTTGATAAAATAAAATTATTTTGAAATATTTGGGTGCAAAAGTTGGAATAAAGAGTTGTTCTTCTCTTATTCCCATGTACCAAATTCAAACCTCAATAAAATTTATGATTGATTATAATATATTTAAAACTTGGAAGCACAATACAACAGTCGAGCAAAATAGGAACAGACTGCTAACACCAGATGATGAGCTTTTGGGATGTCTCTCTCCATCTAAACACTATAACATTATTGTATATAGAGACAGATGAATGACAAAAGTTTTCTGTAAAAATAATGAAACAGTGTCGAGTCGAGTCTTCAGACATGGATCTCAAAAACACTGTCTTGCTGAGACGAGTAGTCCACTTGCAGTTTCTGCATTGACGTCGAGTTAATGAATGGGTGTGTTATGGTCATCTCGTACTCTCCATGGACAAGCTGAATGCTGAAGAAACCATCAGCATCTGTCGTTCCAACCCCATGACCAGACCACTTCTTGATCAGGTTGTCCACGACATTGCCGGTAGGATTGTTATTGAAGTTGCCGTCCGCCAAGCACATCCTGTTACAGGCATCCGCATGCCATGGCCCCCAAATTACGATGCCATTAACTGCTGGGTGGGCGTATGCCTCTTCCAGTATGTTGTCCAAATTCGTCGCCTGTAGAAGTGCTACCATAAGTTTAGTTTCACAACTATTAGAATAAATGCCCCTCATCGACTACGTATTGTAAGCACGTACATACCTGATCTGGACCTTGAGAAACATCCACTTCTGTCAGCCAAATGGGCACTTTAGCTGTTGCGAGAGTGTCCAAAGCTGATCTCATGTAGGCCAAGTCTGGTTTGTCGAAGTGTCCCTGTAGTCCTATAGCAAGTTTCAACCCACTGGAGGAGGACATGATCTGGTTCAGCTTCTGGAGATACTTCGCCGGCGTTGACGCGGTGTCTGTTGGCTGTTCCAATGTGTTGTATTCATTGAGGAACAGAAGAGTGTTGGGGTCGAGTTGCTGTCCGGTTTTGTAGGAGTCTGAAGAGAAGTTGACCCCGAGCTTGTCCTCAAAGAATGAGAAATGGAGGTTCTCATTAACGACATCCCAGGCAATGAGTTGACCGCTGTACCTTGACATCACCGAGTTGATTCGCCTTGTCGTCGCATCACGCAGCTGTTGGGCGTCGAGTGACTTGACCCATGGCATCTGGTATTGTGGATCATCCCAGAACACGTTGTGCCCTCTGACAGAAATTTTGTGCTGCTTTGCAAAGGCAACCATGGCGTCTGCATTTCTGTAGTCCTCTTGCCCTTGGATGCGTTCGGTAGAGTACCATTTCATCTCGTTCTCGAAGGTGGTAACAGTGAAGCGGGAGGCAAACCAATTCTGGTACGCAGTGTTGTTAATAATGCCGCTGTAGATTGAAGCACCCAGTGGGAAACCTTGCCTCGTCTGCTGTAAGGAGATATTGGCACCAGCGAGTGCGTTACCATTTTCATCTAAAGCTCGGATCTTCACTATCCTTTTGTGCTTCTGCATGGGAAATAATCTTCTTTAGATCAGAAATTTGATTTGCACATTATTGCTTCCTTAAATTTTGGATGGAATTCATATAATCTTGTTCATGTTTTATATAGATGAAATTACCTTGTCGATGGCCTCAGTCCGGTGTGCTCTCCATTGATCCTTGGTGAAGGGTTGTAAGGAAACACTGTCAACCCATATTTCTGCACTTGTATTTTTACTCTGCAGTAGCAGGATAACAACATACATGATCAGGAAATATGCTCAAGTTCCCTTCGGGAAAATGTTCTACTTCCATCATAATTATGGCTCAAAATCAATTTGACATCTTCCCTCTGCGATCTAAATATTACACATGAAGTTGTTGCTAGTTTTGGGAACATTACCTCGAAGTAGAGTTCAGCTGGCCCAGAGGTCGCCACGGTGAGTCCTCCTTTGAGCATGGACCAACATCCAGACTGTGCTTCAGCTGCGCCGGCATGGATGAAGCCATCTCCAGTCTTGAAAACGACTGACACGGCAGTGTTTGGTTTGCTGCTCTGCAACCACGCTGCATAGAAGAAGAAAAGGATATGGTAAGCACAAGAGCTGTCCAAACTCAGCAAGGGCATGTGAACTACTTCATGATCATGAAGGCAAGTACCAGAAAAGGTATAGAGCGTCTCCTTGTTCAAGTAGACCTTCTGAGAGATGCTCTGATGCGGCTGAACTTTGTTGCTGACAACTGCATACCTGTTGCCTGTCTTTGATCTCTTCTC
>LTAE01002225.1:28627-45792 GCA_001647135.1 Pontederia paniculata | reverse complement strand
ATTCTGAAAAAAAGTTATGAAGTTTAATTTCTGATTTGGAGAAAAAAACTGACAAGTCCAAATTGCAGACACTGTCAGAAAGGGGGTGATGAAATCCAATGAGATACTGCTTTCTTGCATCAGAACTGAGAGCAATGTGACAACATCCAACTCACATTGGGGGCAAAATTGCATAATTAATCTGAAAAATTAGTGAAAATTTCAAGTTTAATGCAGTAACAGTAAAATGCATGAGAGAGTGAGGTCAAGGAGGCATTTATGACTTGGATCTACTTCAATCTATTTTTTTTGCACATTTTTATCAGATCAATGTTCTGCAGACAAAGTTGAACGGTTCTACTACTTGTTTTGGCATGAAATTTTGTGTCAGTCAAAGTGTTTTAAAAGGAATTTGCCACAATTATTTTTTTAAAAAAAATATGATTTAATAGATTGAATTTTCTATTTTACCCATCATCAACTTTGCTGTTAACCTTTCTTTTATGTATCTATTAGTATTCATTTATTGTTATCTTAAAATAAGGAAAACAAATCTAAAACTAAATTTAGAAACAACAGAAATATATACTTTATAATTTTTTTTTCTTTTAGTTTTACTTGCTTAATTTAAGAGTATTTTTTGGGTGTATTAGATTTTTTTTATGATATTGATAGTAATGAGTAAATGCGTAGTTGGAACTAAAATCAATCCACAATAGTAGAGAAATTAAATATGGAATAGAGTTAAAAGCTTATTTTAGTTAGTTTATAATGGTTAGGTAATTATTCTATGAATAAACAACAAGTGAGTTATATTGATGTATTAATTAAAAAAACAAAGATATAAAGTGACATTTCAAATATATTATTATTATTATTATTATTATTATTATTATTATTATTATTATTCTCACCTTTTTGTTATAACAAAAAGGAGCTGGTCGGATCTGAACAGGTGAAATAAAGGAAATTACCAAGTGAGAAAATACACATATATATAATTCAAATCTTGTTAGTAGTAAATATAGTTTAAAATACCCAAAAATTTAAAAATTTTATTTTTAAAATTATTACTTTGATGAAAATTTATATTTTTTTCATCCGAAAATACAGATAATTCATGAAATGCAACGAGGGATGTATCCTTGACCATGTCATATACTATACGAATATGATCAAAACTAGCTCAACTACTTGACCGCACCTACCACCCATGACCAAAACATACGTCATTTTTTTCATTCAAATAATAACAATTATATTTATTATTATTATTATAAATAAGAACATGAGTCGCCTTCGGCCTATCAGTTCTGACCCTGCCTAAAATTTTACTCACCAACCAAGATCCAATTATTTGTGCTGCATGGTGCACTTTGTGGACTGTCCAAAGTATAAAAATTAAAAATCAAGTTCGAATGACACACTTAATTAGTAGAGATGTACTCAGAGTTAAAAATTTGAGAATTAGTAGTTTCGAGTTCGAGTTTCGGAGTCATCAATTTAGTCAGAAAAATATCGTTTTATTTCTTTTCTCGATATTTCGAATTAGTCAGGTGCTAGTAGCGGTCTCGTGCGGATATTAATTTTTTTTATAAAAATTAAAAGATATTTTGATATATATATATATATATATATAATGAATGTGCTATCTATTTAAATTACTTATTTCATATAGAAAATTAGATATATGATAAATATAAAATTTTATTATTTATCACAAACAATCACAGTTTATATTATATTATATTATATTATATTATATTATATTATAACATAACACCTACATGTGTATTTATTATAATTGGTCCTAGTTGGTCAAGTATTATTTGCCACGTTTCAGCATCAGCCACCAACAAAGGAAATGGGCAGTGGAGGTAGGTACAGCTTTTGGCACAGAAATGCACCACTCAACCATGTTTTATTATATATGATATTTTAAGTTATTTATATCTTTTATGTAGAATAACAAGATTACTAATTATTCATCCGAGTTGTAACAAAATTTCAAATTTATCCTGTTCATTTTTCAGTCATCTAACTACTTTTTTATCCTTTATTATTATTATTATACATAAAAAACTCAAAAAAAAAGTATTCTTGAGTGTAAAGAAAGTAAAAGAAAAAAGGTAGTGCATCTTTCTTTCAAATGATGATAAAAGGGTAAAATTCAAAGAATAAATAAATAAAAAATGACTTGAGTTAAAATATCCCTTAATTATTTATTAATTCACTAATTTTAATTTGTGTTCATGTACTAATTAGCGATTGCATAACACTTATGAGAATCAAGGGGGAGCTAAGACCTGGATAGATTTAATAATATTTAACCCAAGAGTTAAAAGGTCCTTGGTTCAATTATAGTGTTTTCATTTTTTATATGTTTTTTTTACCTTTATCACTTTTAAATTCTTATTTATCCTTTATTTTCACTTTGATAAATATAATTTATTTTTAAGATTATATTCTTTTCATATTTTTCAAATTAATCCTTACTCAAATGTTTACTTTGAAAAAAAAAATCTGTCATATATACATTATATATTTGTACTTCGTAAGATTTCATAATTCAAAATATTTCTCTTTGACAATATTTTGTGAATTAGTAGCGTAGTTAAAGGACTATTTAGAATAATAATATCCATGATCAAAGTATATATTTGAAATTTCACTCTTTTTTCGATTATTAAGTTTTATTATTTTATAATACATAATCTTTTATTTGTTTTATTAGATAATGTATCATTGTTTTAATATAATTTTCATAAAAATATATTTTTTCACTTTTGTAATGTTTAAAGTGAAAATGTAATTAGTTTAAATATCTTGGGTTAGAAGTGTAAAAAATATACTGAATGTTATAAATAAAAAAACATTACCCTAATTCACGCGAGGGAAGATGAAAATAATGAGAGAACGGATAAACTATATTTAAAATATAGAGGAAAAAATCAGTCTGAAGATATTATTAAATTATTTTATTTTAAATAATTTTGGTTGTCATAATTGATTAGCAAAATTATGTTCGAAGTTAATGGGACCTAATAGATCCGGTGGTAAGAGTATTATCTTGTCGCGTGAATTCAAATATTAAATTAATTGGATGCTAATAACTTTGAACATCAATTATATTTATACCATAACAGAAAAAATTATCTTATTCTAGTTTAAGCTTGATTGGTTATATTTTTTATTCTATTGATTTTCCACAATTGTAAGTATTTTTCATGATTCGTGCTTATAAAGAAAATCGGAGTGAAGAATGTTGTACATTAAAAACGTATAATTGATTATAAAATTCGGCATGAGCAGAAGACAATATGTATTAATTATGTGTATCAACTCGACAGGCTAGTCCTATCTTACACTTTTTTTATTTATATTTTATGTGAATTATTTCTTATTCTGCAATCATATATATATGTATATATATATATATATATATACGTTGCTAAACTAATAAAGAATAATGAATAATTAACGTGAATCATGCACTATTTTATTTTTATGAAGATGATAACATGAACCTGATCGACTTGAAGGTGCTGTATGGCATGTGATGCGTTATTGTGCGTTCCAAAAGTTAATGAATAATATGAAGAAAAATCCCAAATGCCATGTGTATGTAATAGAAAATGAAGTTGCAATGCTGTCAAAATGTTCTAAATTTTAATTCCATCAATTAGCATGTGTGTCTATTTTATTTTGTTCAAATAATAGTGGTTTTGAAAATATAATTTATTAATTAATAAATAAAGAATACGATTGATTCGAGATATCCCTCCTATTTAATTTACATTTTTCCGTTAGCTATCATTATTTTCTTTTTACGTTAATTTCAATTTTCTTTCGATAACTCCTTGCCATCGCATCTACGCATCTACGCGAGGAGTAGGACTCTGGCTTTGTTTGGCATATTGAGCGATTGATAAGCGAATAGCGATTTCAATGACGAATAGCAGACCAACTAATATAGTCGTTAACGAATAACGATTAGAGTTTAAAGATTTAAATAAGAAATTGATGAATAAGTGTTTATATAAAATAGCGGTTGAATATGTTTATTTACATAAAATAACGTAAATTGGCATGAGATAATAAATTATCAAAAAATAACATTATATACATTTGAATATATTTTTATTGTATTGCAATAACTACTTTCTTTTATTTTTATTACCTTGAAGAATATTAGATACTAATATCTGCAATTATATTCACACTATCTATTTGACGTTGAAAAATTATGTAAATAATTATTCAAATTATAAAAATATAAAAAAAATAATTTACAAATGATAACTTTCATTCAGGAAACAAAAATAATTATTATATAATAATATGGATTTATTTATTTGTAATAAAATTTATATAATGTATGTTGAAGAAAAAGAAATCTCTAATAAAAAATTTATTCTCTATTCTCTATCCTCTAAACATTAGTTAAGTTCGCTTATTAATAATATCTAATTAACCACTAATCGTTATTATCGATATTACTTCACCAAATAACTTATTTTTAGATTTAATCGCTAAACTCTCGTTCAACCGCCGATTTTAAACGTGCCAAACACAATCGAGAGAGATCATTTTTAATAAAAGAAATACTGTAGGAAAAGGCTAAAAATTAAAGAATGCAACAAGATACTTTAATTTGATATAAGGTTATCAAAATTTTAGTATTTTTCATATTTTATGATATTTTTATATTTAATTTTCTATTAATTTTATTATTTAACTCATAAAATATTTATGATTTATTAAATTTTTCATAAAATCTCATTATTCTTACTCGATCGTTGATCTTACAAAGATCTCTATTTTAACAATATTAGTTTAAGAAATAGTCTTTAAATACTCTTTTTTTTTTCAGCTTTCTGATGATTACAAACATATTTTTGTATAAATTATATATATAATTTTTTTAAAGAATTATTAATCACCACCAACTTTTTCAGGGTTGCCGTCGATTATTAAATAGCATGAGTTGAAGGCGAAGGCGACAGGATGGTGAACCACACGCGTTCATCTCTCCGTCAAATAATTTAATTTAATTTCGTTTATTTTCGTTCATCTTTATTTATTTTTTTCGGTGATGTCATCTTTATATATTTTAGTTGCCCTCCTTCCCCGTGTTTACTTCATGTGTAGCAACCAGACAGACTTGTAACTACTACTGTCTTTTAAAACATAGGAAAATGTATATTTCCTTTTCTTTTTTTAATGAATAGATCTTCCTTTTTTTTTCAGTTGCCACCCTAATGTCCGGGAAGCGACGTCGATTCTCCAACCCACGCAGCGCTAACGGTTGTGCGCACTGGTCATAGGTCGTCCCGAGTGGCGTGTCTGACTATGGCAGGTGAGGCTCCTAGCGAAAGTTTTCTACGTTCACAGGGGCTCGAACTCGAGACCTCTGCTTAAGCGGGGAGGAGCCGCTGACCACTCCACCCCAACCCCCGTTGGTAATAGATCTTCCTTTTTTAATCGTCAGGTTGCCCAAATTTTATTGGAACGAATTGAAATTTCATAATTAAGAATATAAATATAAAGAACAAGAAAAAAAACTACTTAGATGGTAATGAAAAAGATCCCCACCAGCACACAAATATCCAAAACTCATTCCTAGAGAGAACTGTATAATGTGCAAGCAAAAATTGGTTGAAGGAAACCTGCAATTAATTTTGGAGTTCATTACCAAAGAAAATTTTTTTTGAGGTTCTTGGGCACTGAAAATTGTATCGAGCTACAACTGTGCTCCTCTCTCAGAGTTCTACTGAAAAATAAATCAATACAAATCAAAATCTATGGTTGAAATCTGAGAGTGAGAGCAAACATTTCCTGCACTGTGAAGAAGACCAAAACTAAATAAATCACGATGCTACCAGATCAGGTGTTTCTGCCTCGACGGATAACACAGTCGTGTGCACTTTTCCGACCCAGTTATCGAGTCGATCACGCAATGATCTGATTTGTGGCACTCCCAGAACTCTTGGCTGTACCCATGATACATGGACCGTTCCTTCAACTTGATCAATTGTGCCTTCGATAAGATGAACCTGTAAAAGATCTCTCATATTTTTAACTAAGCAACATAAAGGCATCTATCTGACTGAACAAGAGGGTTGATCCACCAAAAGCACATTGAATGAAATATTTGTTACCATAACCAGGACAACCATTAGTAAATATTCACAGGCATGCACTGCTTCGTCACCATGAAAAAACTACCTATCAGATATATTAATTACATCGTACAAAAAGCTACTGCCTTTTTTGAGAGAAAAGCCATTGCTTTTTATACAGAAACTAACAGGTACTAACATTTGTAACAGTAAAATGAGCATATACTTACAGAAAGGCTTTTCATAAGAAGATATTCCACGTCTTCAACAGAAAGCTTAGTATGCTCAGCAATAACAGTTAGAGGGATTGTCCGATCTTCAGATGGTCGACTGCAAGCAAGATAAGAAAAAATACATGTTCCATAATGGTAGTCCAACAAAACATAGGAAGGACTATAGGAGGAGAAAAAGATCCTTATAACAGTGAACAGTTTTGGAAATAATTGTAATGTTTCCTGGAAGATCTTACCTAAAGATAATTTCCATCAAACACAAAATATTAATTTTCTCCAGTAATTTCCTTTCATTGTGTACCAATGCAGGCTGTGCACTCAATGCAGCATTATGCACACGGCATAACTCTTGGTATCGAACTAGATTTCCAGAATTAAACGCCTGAAGTACATAGTAAAGCCACTCCACTTTGGTTCCAAGAAGACTATTAATCTGTGGAATATTTGAAAACTCATGAATGAGAAATGAACTCATTGATATTTGCTTATTAGAAGCATTTTGTAAGTTCTCTAAAAGAAAAAAAAATCATTTAGTAAGGTAGTGCAAGATATAACACACATATCCACTCAGATTATAACATATTAACAAAGAAAAAGTATCAGGAAAATACTAATGAAATTGCTACATGAAACTTCCAAAATTAACTGACACGCAATAGATTCTTTTTTCAGAGAACTGACATGCAATAAATTTGAGTCAGGAAGGGAAAATAGATTTATATAAAACATAGCTAATGTAAGCCTGCTCTTTCTCAAAACAAAAGCTAATGTAAGTTTGGGAGATTAAAATATGTGGTGATGACCTGTAATGACAATGCGGTTAACGATGACGGTGATTCATTGATGTCTCAGTTAGCAAGAAATGGTTAAGTAGTAATGCAGTATACCAGAATACAACTCCAAGCATCCACACAGGTACTTTTAAGTAGCAAATGGAAGTATATTAAGCATATAAAAGTCAATGAACAAACAAAAAACTTTAATTATGAAGGATCAACGAATAATGAACATATTCAATTCTTACAATTGGGTGCGCAAGCAGTTCGCCAAAGTTATAAATATTTTCACCGAGCAAAGCAGAAAGTGATAAGTCAAATGCTAAATCCTGAAAGCAGAAAGAAGAAATGTTAGCTTAAGTGATTTTATTCTTTCCCATAAAGTTAAAAATAGAACGAAGACTCCCTACCCTAAAATATGAATCACTCTCTATTATAAAAAAAAACCTCCTTTCACTTATAGAGGAAGCACATAAGCAAAATTGACAAATGTATATGTAATATCAAAACGTCATGGTCCAAAATCAAGTTTACTTATCTTCAGGCTTGTAAAGTTTAAATAATAAATTAGTAAAAAAATGCATCACTATAAATCAACCATTTACGTGCTACAAGTTCTATCAATTTGAAAATTCTGGTGACATTTCTAATTTTAGCATCCACTAACCTAAAACTTCAACAAGCATCCAAAAGTTTTATCTAGAAGCAAGCTAGATCTTAGATCATATTAGAACGTACCAGCTTGAACGACTCAGAAAGAGATTCTACTGTTGTGTACGCCAAATAAAGGAGCACATTCTTATAAAAATCAGCAAATTCTTGGCGTGATTTATGATACTGTGAAGATACCCAATAAAAGTTAGCATGGACAGAAGGGTCGACTTCAGTCATACTATCCAGTGTACTCTTCCCCTCATCCAAAAGCTTTTTGCACTCCTTTTGATTTCCATTTTCCAGATTGATCATAGCTATTTGCATCTTCACATATAAGATAGGCTCCCCAACCCGTGATTCCTTAGTAGCATGCAGCTTTTCAATTATGCCCTGAAGATAGCCAACTGCAGCTTCTTTTTCTGAGTACTGGCGTGATACAACCACAGCAAAGTGAGCAAGCTTCAGGAGATTGATTTTTGTCTCAAAGTCTGTAATGAAGTTTTGATACAGCTGAATCAGTGCATCACCTGCCTGTGAAGAGGGAAGAAACGTAGTGAGAACTCATGTAGAAGTAAAAGGCAAAGTAAGTTTTGAAAGGATGAAAGTAAGAAAAGAAATCTTGTGTCCATGATTAACATAGACGCAAGCTGGCGGCGACAAGAGCAAAATAAACTAGTCAAAAGAACCAAAATTGATCTAAGAATTGCTTTAGGCATTGTTTGGATGATGGTTTAGAGATGGATTAGAAAGGTTTCAGAAGGGAGGGCTACACTATCACATGTTTGGTTAGTATTAATTTAGAAAGTGGAGTAATTGGGATGAGTTGGGAACACCACACACGGCAGCATTTCTCATTCCACCAAATCGGTGGAATGGGGAGGGATTAATATTTATCTGACCATTTTACCCTTTTATCTCTCAATCAATGGACGTCCACCCGCTCGACCACCGGACGTCCGCTCCATTGATCGAGATCAATGGACGCTCGCGCGCTCGACCACCGGACGTCCGCTCCATTGATCTCCCGATCAATGGACGCCCGCGTGCTCGACCACCGGTCGTCCGCTCCATTGATCTCTCGATCAATGGACGCCCGCTCGTTCTTGAGCTTTTACGTGTGCTTGAAAGTATATAGTTTATTATTTAAATTTCTTTTATTCATCAAAGGGTACATATGTCTTTTTAGTAAAATTATCCTTTCCCATCCCATGTGCATAATCATGTATCCAAACAAGGAGTGGAGTATATTACCCCGTTATTTCTATCCAAACATAGAATTTCCAATCCTTCCCCATCTTTTCCTTCCCCTCTCTTATTATCCTTCCCTTCCCCATCCCTCCATTAGTTATTAGCCAAACAGAGCCTTAGTGACATGTCTATTCATGGACATGCAAAATTAGCTGTGGAAGCCACAGGGTAATATGTGCGCTAGCATGGCACTAAATATCTGAAGTCCCAAATGAACGACTTTTCTTCTTTTTGGTTCCTGCTTGTCCATGACTCAACTTAGTTCTACAAAGCAAACAGTAGTCACAAATCAAGGCCATGACCTTTCTTCCTCCTGGTTCTTGAATGTCCGTGCTTCGTCTTAGTTCATACCTCGAGTTAGGTCTAGAAAGCATGCCAAACACCAAATCCATCCCTTCACGACTAATATTTAAGATTTCAATGTAAAACATCTGCATGTGCAGCACCAAAATTGATAATTTTCTTCACATTTCAGTGTGACAGATCGCCAAATGCGCATAGATTTTGTGCTGTTTGTTTATAATCATTCAGAATCGGCAACAGTCAAACAAAGATCTCTAAAATAAACAAGAACATAAAAAACTTTTCCTACATTACAGATCCAGTTTTATGCATTACACCAACAATTCACCCATAGATCAAGGAAAAAAACATAAGAACGAAAAAAAATTACTTTAAATTGTAGCAAGAAAGATCCAATAGAAATCAAAGTCAAAATTTCTGAAAGCCCTAAGATCAGTCAAAACAAAAAAAAAACAGTTGCTAAAAGAGAAGGGGCAGAAGAAGACAGCACCTGGACGACGGCCAAGGCGACGAACTGGTCGAGCTTAAGGGTCAGCTGGTGCCAGAGCTTGCGCTGGTACAAGTCGGCCAGGGCGCCGTACCAATCGGCCAGTTCCGGCCGCGCACTCCGCTGCGATTCCAGGTACTGAAGCGCCTCCCCCGCCATTGCCGAAGAAGAATTCGATCGCAAGCTCCGAACCCCTAAATCTCCTCTTTGCGCCGAGGAGAGATCCGAAATGCGAATCGCCAAGAAGAAATCTTTAAACCCTAATTCGTCGATCCTTTTCTCCGAACTCGTCCCAATTCGACGACGCCCCTTCCACAAGCAAGCTTTTCCTCTCCATCTCCACCGTCCGATTCGATCAGAACGATCCTAGCCGTTCATCGAGTCATCACGCGCCGCTGTCGTGGGCCGCAAGGGTCATCACCCGACCCAACCAAAAGGGAGGGAAACCCATCGGGCCGTTAACCGCCGCCGATCAAACTTTTAACGGCCGAGATTATTTCCATCCTCCCATTCCCTTAAAACCCTATAAACCAAAACCCCCCTTCTATTTCTCTGCTCACTCTCCTCTGCCTACGAAACAAATCCATGGCCGCGTTGAAGGCTGCGGCGGTGGCCGGCGCCGCCGCTGTGGCGGTCCTCCGGGCGGAGCCCATCTACGCCGACGGGCCCTTCAGTTTTCCCCCTTTCACCTCCTCGCCATCCTCCTCATCCTCCTCCTCCGCCACTACCTCCCCGGCTGCGCCGCCTCCGGCGCCCGCGGTCGCTGGAGGACCGCCGGCTCCGAAGGAGGAGGCGAAAGCACGGAATGATAACCCTCGGACCTCCGCCGCTGGGTTCGATCCCGGCCCCTTGGAGAGGGGCGCCAAGGCCTTGCAGGACATCAGCGGCTCGCGCGATGCCAAAAAGGTCCGCTCTTTTCCCCGTACCTCTTGTTTTCGTTGCCGAATTTAGTTCTTTGATCTTTGCTTCAGGAGGTGGAAATTGTCGTGGTGATGTGTTAGTGTTGGTTGTGTGTAGGTGTTTGAGCTGTTGATGAAGCAGGAGCAGACGAGGCAGGAAGAGATGCGCGTGAAGAAGTCCGAATTTGATGCTATGAAAGCGCAGTTTGAAACTGTAAGATCACGTTCTTTGAGGTTATTTGTTTTAAAAAACTTCGATTTTGAAAATGTTCTCTAGTTTGCCATGTATCACATTTATTTGTTTTTCTTAGTATTTGTGTTCTCCTCTTTGATCAATCATATGTTATTATTGTATATTTTACTGAAATGACGGGCAGCAGTTTTAATGTGGTTGATTTCGTATATGTCTATTTAACTTAAAATGAAGTTATGTAATGTCCTCGTCAGTTTGTAGTCTGTGTAATTTCTAATGCTATGACACACATCTAGTATATTTTTTGCTTAAGATTTCTGAATAACCTTATTGCCCCCACGGTGGTTGATTTCTAACTGATCTATTTTGTCACCTCGATTGTAAGTGGAGATGCTATCTATCTCCCTCGTCTTCACCTTTGCTATCTGGCTTGCTCATAGCTTGAATTGACTGTCTATTGAACAGTAACAGGTTGCCACATCATAATTTCCGAATCTCTGTTATGCAGATTCGATTCTTAGGATTAATGGTGTATGGGAATGGTATAACATGGTTCAAGTTTCATGCAACTTAAATTCATGGACAGTTGCACATTTATTTGTGCTATGTATGCTTGTTTTTATTAATCAAACTAAGTACTTAAGGCTAATAATAATGAGTAAGAAAAATAAGAACTTTGTTACTTTTTTCACTTCTGGTAGTTTTGTTGCTTCAGCTTAAAAGTTAGTCCGTGATTTTTGTTTCATCTGAGGGCATATTAAATATTGTTTTTTTCTTTCTGAATGCATTCAAAGTTTCTGTTGGCTAATTTAGAAACTTTTATCATTACATTTGCATTCATAATTATGTTATGCTTGATCCAATATCATACTATCATGCAGGACAGGCAACGTGTGATCTATGATGAGACTCAAAAATTAAATCAATACAAGGCGCAAACTAAAGCTCAAACTGATAGATACGCAGATGAGTTGGCAAGAAAGAGGATGCAGGCAGGCCTTCTTTCATGAGAACTAGTTATTACACTTCTGTCTCATTTACTCTTGGGAAGTCTATCTTACTTTTGCACCTCTGGCAGGGTGAACATGAACTTCAAAGACAAAGGAATCAGGAACTTGTGAAGCTACAAGAAGAATCGTCTATTAGGCAAGAGCAAATTCGTCGTGATACGGAAGAAAGAATCCAAGCTCAGAGAAGACAGACAGAAAGAGAGAAGGCAGAGATAGAACGTGAAACCAACAGACAGAAGGCTATGGCTGAAGCAGAAGCAAATATAAAAAAAGCTAAGGAAACCGAAGATGTAAAAAGGAGAGAGCTAATAACAAGAGCGAATGCAGAGAGAGAAAAGTGGATTGCTGCGATTAACACAACCTTTGACCATATTGGAGGTTCTAATTCTTGCATCATATCTTCTGATATCCTTAAATAATCTACAATTGTGGTTATATCACGCATTGGATATAACTGTTCACTGATTTGTGGCCTTAATGTTTTTAATAGTTGCTGCAACTTAGGCAATTGACTCTTATTTTCCCTCGTCCTTGTTTAAGCATAGCAAGGGATTAACTAATGCTGTTACAATGTAACTGCATGAATGCTGGTGCACCTCTTTTGCTTGCGGTAATATGTTGTTCTGGCAAGTTTGCCAAAATCTTAGCTGGGTAATGAAAAATCTATCATTATCAGCCTGTCAAATTTCGCATTACATTTTCATTGGTACTTGGTCTTCAGTTGATCATCATACAGGTAGTTGAGTAATCTTCGTAAATGAACAATCCTCTTAATTTGAAATCTCAAATAATGGAAATGGAAACATCCTATCTTTCCTTATCTTTTCTAAATTGAGACTATATATATATATATATCCAATTGTTTCTTCAAATTTTAATTACTGGAAATGGAAGCATCATATCTTTCTT
This sequence comes from Pontederia paniculata, assembly GCA_001647135.1. Taxonomy (NCBI): domain Eukaryota; kingdom Viridiplantae; phylum Streptophyta; class Magnoliopsida; order Commelinales; family Pontederiaceae; genus Pontederia; species Pontederia paniculata. The sequence continues at coordinate 32,979 of LTAE01002225.1, read as the reverse complement.
CATCTCTCCTTTTCTAAATTAAATTTGCTTATATATGAAAAGTCTAGCATCTTTTGCAATCTTTCCTCAAAACATCAGTATTTGTGCGTTGAAGACTTGAAGTTGTTTTCCTCTGACTAGTTGTCAAATCATCCATCATTTGTTTGTCTATATCTAGTCCCATGCCAGCCTTTTTCTATTTCTAACTTCTTTTGCTTTTGATTATATTGTTTAGGTGGTCTGCATACAATACTTACTGATCAGAACAAGTTGGCTGTAGCTGTTGGTGGTGTCAGTGCCCTTGCTCTAGGGATTTATGGGACCAGGTGCTTCAGCTTTGATGTTTCTTTTTCCTTCTTTTTTTCTCTTACTTGGAGCACTTTTCAAAATCTCAATATGCTAATTTCTTTTTCGCAGACATAAACATGCCATCATTTTATTTGTTTTGCATTCTAGTTTTGCCATGTATCAGCAGTTGTTACTGGCATATGGTAACATATTTCAGTAATATCTGTCTTTTTATTTAGGAGAGGTAACACTTCAAGTTCAAATAGGTGCAATTATGAATTTTGATTAGGGCGAAAAGATGATTCATTAGCCAGTAGTACTTACCTGGTAGTCCTGTATATGACTGGATATGTAATTGCAGGATTCGGCCTCATTCATTTCTTCATTGTGTTGGTTTCCACTTTTCTGCTGTCTTGTAGGTTTGTCTGTCATGGTATGTTATATATTGTTCTGTGGATTATCTGTAAAAAAATAGATTGTCTATGGATGACATTTACCGACATTAATCATCATGAATTGGGAGTGAACATGCAGACTTTTGTTTTTTTATTGCAGTTATGTAATTAGTTGTTGCATAGCATTTTGCCATTAAGCTCGCACATTGAATAGCTAGTCTGTTCTCATGATTTTGGTCCAAAACGGATATTTCTTGTGTGAGAGTGGAAAGTTAAACTGTCGGAGAACAGAAGATGTCTTTTTCATATTAGTTGATATGCTTCATCGATTCTGAGGTAGGCAATAAGTGAGTAGTTCTAAAATCTGAATGCAGAGATGTTACTTTCTGTGTGTTGATTGCATTACATCTTTTTTCTTTTTTTGCAATGCCCTGTCTTCCCTTTCTAACTATTTCCATACTATATTCTTTCTTGTTGTCATGGTTAATTTATTTGCATTTCCAATGCAGAGAGGGTGCTAAGGTGGTCTGGGGATATGTTGATCGGATCTTGGGTCAACCATCACTGATTAGAGAGTCATCTCGAGGGAAATATCCTTGGTCTGGTTTCTTCTCCCGTGCCATGAACTCAGCTTCAAATAAAATCATGAAAGAAAACAATGCAGGAAACAAAGCAAAAGGTTTTGGTGATGTCATTTTGAATCCTGCCCTTCAAAAAAGAGTTGAAATGTTAGCAAGTGCAACTTCTAATACCAAAGCCCATCAGGCCCCATTTCGAAACATGCTCTTTTACGGTCCTCCTGGTACAGGAAAAACCATGGCAGCTAGGGAGTTGGCTCGTAAATCTGTATGTCAATATTTTAGTGAACAGCTTTCTGTATATTATGCCATATTATCATTTTATGATCATCCAATCTTAGTGTTATTTTTCATTTGTCAGGGCCTAGATTATGCGCTTATGACTGGTGGTGATGTTGCGCCGTTGGGATCACAAGCGGTTACCAAGATTCACCAGCTATTTGATTGGGCTAAGAAATCCAAAAGGGGTTTGCTCCTGTTCATTGATGAAGCTGATGCATTCTTGTGCGAGTAAGTGGCTTTTACCTTTTGAATGTTTCTCTCTCAGCACTTTCAAGTTCCAATATTGACTGCTGATTCTTGATTTAGTTATGGCTTGCAAAATGTCAGGAAATGTGGTCTCTCTAGTGTTATGAATTTGAACCCATTTTTTTAATTCCTAGGATTTTTCGCCAGTTCACACAAGTGCTAAGTGCTAAGTTTGAAAAAAGAATCTGAGCCATTATTTGGTGTGATAGCATATCTAGAGTTTCATTTCAACCTGTATTTCAAGTAAAAGGCAAAAATAGTGTGTGTGCATGTGTGTGCGCTGTGCTGATCACATATTTTTGAAGATATAACCGTGATGAATGTGGAGAATTTGATCATTGTTATTGCTACATGCATAAGCTCGTAACAATCTGTTTCGCTCATCTTTATTCTCTCAATGATTGCCATGCAAGCCCATCTGGTTTGCAAGCGTCTTTTTCCCCTTCAGACAGAGAAATATATAAACTCTTGAATATTTGACATTGCTTCTTTGCTGCAACTGAAGTATCTTGTCATATTATGAAGCTTCCTTTAATTTGAACTAAAACGGGGAAATGAAATATAATTGATAGTGTTGCATTTCTCATGTCATTCTTTTTACATGTTACATATGATTACAATTTTGCATTAATATAATTGCTTTCCAGTACATTAGTATTTATTTATATTGAAGTAACTTCTGACCCATCCCTTGATTGCGTAGACGTAACAAGACGTACATGAGTGAGGCCCAAAGGAGTGCACTCAATGCTCTACTTTTCCGTACGGGAGACCAATCCAAGGACATCGTGCTCGCCCTGGCCACCAACCGCCCTGGTGATCTCGATTCTGCAGTTGCTGATCGGATTGATGAAGTCCTAGAATTCCCATTGCCTGGTGAAGATGAAAGGTTCAAGTTAATCAAGCTGTATCTGGACAAATACATTGAAAAAGCTGGGGAAAACAAGTTCAGATGGTCTAGCCTTCTTCGGCGTCAACAGCACAAGATAGTGATCAAAGGAATATCAGATGACTTAATTCGAGAAGCGGCCTCCAAGACTGAAGGATTCTCCGGCAGAGAAATTGCTAAAATGATGGCCAGTGTCCAGGCAGCAGTTTATGGAAGCCAAGGCTGTGAGTTAAACCCAAACTTGTTCCGCGAGGTGATCGATTACAAAGTTGCGGAGCATCAGCAAAGGCGAAAGCTCGCCGCTGGCGAGGGCGAGGTTACGCCTTCCTCCTAACTTTTTTCTTGCTGTTTTTCGTGTCTCTTCATTTACAATTATATATAAGAGAACAGGTGAGTGTCTGCTCTCGTTCGATTATTCTTATCATGCAGTTGTTGCCCACGTTCTGAGATTTTTTTTTCTGTTGGTTCTAAGTTGGGCAATCTTATATGACAAATTTTGAGCTCAAGTGCTCCCTACTCTTTACAATTGTGCCACCCTCTAGCATTTTTATACATTTACTCCAAACTACAATAATATTTAATGATTGGGCATCAGTTGTGAATTTCTTTACACACGCATTCTTTTAGCCATAACTTTTTTTTATCTTTTGTGACAAACATTATAATGCATGTTATTTAATTCAAGTGTCCTAATATCATGGATCTCATCATTCCAAGTCTTTGTACATTTTGAATAGTTAATAACGGATAGCGATTTGGCATGTACGTTTTGAATAGTTAATAACGGATAGCGATTAGCGGTTGAAGATTAGCGATTAATTACTATCGAGTTAATATTATATTTCATAAAAATGTTTGTCAAATATAGTTTTTGAATCGATCGATAAACTGATTAAAAATAATATAAATAATTTATATTATTATATGCATTATTTTAAATAATTTATTTTTATTGTAACTATTTTAATACTTTTAAATAATAATAAATAAATAGTTAATTAAATGATTTATAAATTAATAAAATAATAATAAATAATAAAGTGATCATATGGTATAAAAGAATAATTATGTTTGTATAAATAGTAAGTAAAATATTTTGAGAGTATATTATCAAACCTTATGTGAAAAATACTATGTTAGAGTTCAAATCTAATAATATCTTGCATGAATTGATGTTAACCAAGCCTCGTTAAAACTTTGTTCTATTCGTAAAGCAAAGAAAGCCATTTGACCAAGTAAGAAGAGGAAAATGTTGCACTTTTAATGCCCAAAATGTTGGGCAGCCAAAACATTATTATTATTATTATTATTATTATTATTATTATTATTATTATTATTATTATTATTATTTCTTAAGTTTATTTAATCCCATATTAATAAAAATTAATCCACGGCAAAATAAATAGCCTTCGCCCGCCACTTCTAACTACAACAAAAAAATGCCCAAAACGCCCTCGCCACCGCTCCCTCTCAAGGTCCGCCTCCTGTCGGCGGCCATCACCTCCCTCACCGACGCCTCCCGCCGCCGCGACGGGACCGTCAACCGCCGCCTCCTCTCCCTGATCAACCTCACCGCCCCGCCCAACCCCGTCGCCGTCCGCGGCGTCGCCACCTCCGACCACGCCGTCGACCCCTCCCGCGACCTCTGGCTCCGCCTCTTCTCCCCTTCATCCGCCGACGCCCGCCCCCTCCCCC
>LTAE01002225.1:0-28619 GCA_001647135.1 Pontederia paniculata | reverse complement strand
CCAGCCGTTCTTCGGCGGGGAGGCGGCGACAGCGTCGGAGGAGCGGCTCGACGGGGTGCCCTTCGGTAAAATGGATCGGTTCGAGTGGATGTGGCGCTCGTTCCTGCCGGCGGGGGCGGACCGGAACCACGAGGCGGCGAACGTGTTCGGACCGGGGTCGAGGTCGTCGGAGGAGGACTGGAAAGGGTTCCCTCCGACGATGGTGTGCGTGGGGGGTTGGGACCCGCTGCAGGACCGGCAGCGGTGGTACTACGAGGGGCTGAGGAAGAAGGGGGTGGGTGTCCGCCTCGCCGAGTACCCGGACGCCGTCCATGGCTTCTTCGCCTTCCCGGAGCTGCCCGAAGCCAAGAAGCTCGTGGACGACATCGGTGATTTCGTCCGGCAGCACCGGCGACCGCCGGCGGCGGCGCCGAGTACGTAGCAGAAACAAGGTTTTCGCGCGAGGAAAGAGTCGAAAAGTTACCTCCGATTCGGAGTTAATTAGAAATAAATTGTCTACGTATCAAAATTAATATTTAGCCCATTCGTAAATTAATAGTTGCAATACCAATAAATAAGTGGCAACTATTAATATTTTTTATGTTACTTTTTCACCTAGAACAAAAAAATAATATGCTGCAGCGTGTCCGGAAAAAAATATGTTCCAATGCTACACGATTATTAGTGTTATTTTTATATTTTTTTCTGTCCGAATTGTACGTCTGATTGCGATATGAAATTTCTAATGAAAATATTTTATATTCGGAGAGATTTAAATTCAAAATCTCAACTTACAATTCCATCCCAATCTTTCATTATTTCAGTATTTTAACTAATGAACTAACTAAATTGCAATCAATTCAAAAGCATACAACAAGGACAACGAAATCAAATCAAAAGCATATATATATATATATATATATATATATATATATATATATGATACACGGTGTATGCACACACTATGGGCCTTTGAATTAGTATCATTTTAATCTGAATATATATATGGTTCAATGTAGGTGGTTAATTAGATTTTCAACCATAGAATATGAAATTTACGATAGATTTTAAATCTTCTCTTTCATATTTTTTCTCTCTTCTAATTTTTTCTATTATATATTGTACGATTAAAAATGTAGATAGCATGATGCTCCCTATTTAACTAAGGAGCACATTCCTTTTTATATATTAATAAAATATATAGTTTTAGTAATAGACAGGATATAGACTTTAATCACAAGATTTTGATCTTAATAATCTTCATTAAACTCACAAATTCCTCAAAAAGATATAACTTTAGTACAGTTTGGTGCATGTTGTCCCAAACAGGATACAGAGAGAGAGGTCCATCAACTACAAGCAAAAACTAATTTCAACAATCGTACATATGAATCGTTACATTCTCTGAATAAAAAAGCTAGATCTCATGGCAAACCAATGTGTTTGTTTTCTGAGACAATTTTTTACTTCAAAGCTACAAATCACACTCTGCAAGAAATAAGGGAGCTGCAGTTTTTACATATTTCACAATTTGATCTTAAATGCCTTTATCTTTACATTGCCATCTGAAAGCAACATATTTATCGAATGCTTTCGTGTAAATATAAGAAGGGAAACATACAAGATGATCGAGCAGCGATCGCACCAATGTTAACACAGAAAGGATAATTTGTGGATGATTCCATTTAACAGTTGCTCCCATTGTTTGCATCACTCATTCTTCTAGCAGAGTAAGGATACTATTTTCAGGCAAGCTGACAGAAGGTAGCATGACCCGTCTGGGTGTTATCCTTTGAGGCTTTGTTCCACCAGTTTCAGATTCAAGGTGTAAGCCTTCCCTCACAACGGGCAACTCGGTCCTCGCATTCGAACTTGCTGGGAACATCCTCTCCTTCCATGTCCTCCCATCCTGAAATCAATCATCAATATTTCAACTATTTAGGAGATGGGTAGGAGAGATCTCTTGAAGAATTGTTGAGAACAAGTAGGATGAATGAGAGAGCTGCTAAAGGAAGTTGCTTGCCAAGAAACAAAAGAAAAGGCGTCGCACCTCTGTTTATCTTCGTAATAGATAGAAAGACTTTCCAGATTACTTCAAATGTTATTCAACTACAGATGCTGACATAGAAGCTTCATTGTAGAAGCAAAAGCTTCCAAAAAAAATTGTGTAGCTAAATTATGATATTGATGGGAATGTTGCTTATATTTTTTTTTAATTCTGAAGAAAAAGATCAAGGTTTTTATAATGTTTTTATATTACTCCAGCAACTATATGTGGGATAAGATCATAACAATCTAGGTGACTTTACCGTTTGTTTCAATACATTGGTTCCTTACAGTAAAGAAGATCAACCTATGCAAGAGATGCCTCGGAGGCAAATGATCAGTACATGCCAATAGCAACTTGACGAGGAAATACAAGCTCGTGCGCGCACATACAAAGAACTAGAAAAATATTAAGGCATAAAATCTCAAGGGAAATAAAAGAACTGAATTGTTAGGGCCGATTGAGCTTCTAAGTACCAGGATTCACATTGAAAAGGAAAAAACTGACAATATAACATTATTTGCCGTAAAACTTTGAATTTCTAGGAATTTAGCTTCTGAATAGGAAAAAGAGATGTGCAGCAAACATGTGTGTTTGCAATCACAGCTAAGTTGTGCATTTTGCCCCATAATCTAGATGCTGAAGAAGAAAAAATGATAAGAAAGGATAAATGCAATCACATCTAACAAGTTACCAAAACCATACACACTGATTGTGCTCTATGCAAGAATTAACAAAAAAATAGTATAAAGGAGAAATTTTGTTTGCAATTATGAAATGAGGAACAGATGCTCACATTCAAAATGGAAGGTTCTGGTAGTGGACATCTAATTGGTTGATCATGACTAAGAGGCTCAACTGGACATTCAACTGGCCTAAAAGCAACTGCTACTTGAGTTACATGAGAAGTAGCTTGGCTTATGGAACCCCCAATCTCTGCATTCGGAGCCAATGTTTCACGAACCTCCTGTTGATGAAAAGTCTCTGAATGTCAAGCACAGTGAACCTTAAACACTTAAAAATGTATCTCAACAAGTGAAAATAAGTGAAGCATTGTAGCCCAATTGAACAGACAAGTAAACAACACCTTTGTATGGTATCCATTTATAGGTCATCATATTATTAAAGCAATGAAACTGAGAACCTGCTTCGATTAGTTCCTCAGGTTACCTTGCTGTGAAAATTTATGCACAGACTTAGAAGATAAGAATGATAGATCTAAAATGATGAAACCGGCCAAAAGTCTCTTCTGAGATGAAGTGTACTAAAGCTAAAGTCAGTTTATAAGCTCTTATTGATACCTAGTATGGAGGTAAAGAGAAATTTTTGAGAAGCTATTGCACGATTGATGTTCAATGTGTTATAGAAGTGACCATATGTGGTCACTCAGTTGCCGAAGATCTCGCGCGAACTTGAAGGCCAACGAACGCGGTGACGTCGAGGCCATTGGAACAGACACGACGCAGTCCGTTGTGTGATGCCATTGGACCGAATACGGGACCAACGGTCGTGCGATCTTCTCGGTTGAACAGCCGCTGAACGGGGGCGGAGTGCAGCGTGCACGCGGCTTATAAATGAGTATCGGACGCGTGCAGGGAGCCCCCAATCGCGCAGGCACTCTTTTCCCTTTCTCTCTCTCAAGCTTTCACAATGGTAGGCAAACAGTGGTTCATAGAACAAAAATGAAAAGAACCTTGTGCCAACATTTGATCCTTTCAGGTATCAATTACCTCCATCTACTGCTCAACCACAATTAAGAGGAGATTTTACAGATACATGTGCTGACAGATTTCTATTCAAACAAAGAAGAACCTTTTCTGGATATCTATGAACAACCAAAAGAATTGAAATCAAGCTTAAAAATTAGGGGCACGTACGATGGCTTGAATGATATCTTTACTGTCTCAGGGGGAACAGCATATTGAAGAGGTAACAAAACTAAGAGTCAACTCATAACCAATCTTTACATACAGAACTCTTTTAACGCCAGAGCAAGAAATCATCAAAAACACCACCAAAAGAATCCGAAAACCAAAAGAATTTTTCTTACTTTCCAATCACCAGAGGATCACCAAAATTTGCAGGAATAAACCCAAAAATAATCCATTTTTTCCACCAGAAAGGAGTCCAAATCCATCGTTTTTTCCTACGGAAACAATAACAAAGATGCGATTTTGACTACTCTTATGGGTAACTCACGATGGCGCTCTGCGTCCGGCGGTGGCCGCTCCTCCCGCCGGCGAGACGAGCGAAGATTCCGACCATCCGCCCGTCTTCTTCACTTCGACACAGCACGAAGGGAGCGGTGACCCGACTCCAGCTACGGGAGTAGATGATAGAAAACCGAGCGAATCTGGTCACCGCTCCCGCGAGACGGTAAGCGGTAACTTCGTTGGATGCTCTTTTTTTGGGATGATTAGAATCTATCGAGCTACTAACTAATTGAATATTTGAATAATTGTGATTAAGATAAATTTTCGTCAAAATTATTTTTAAGAATCGAATTCCGGACTACTAACTTCATTTTTTTTCAGAATATAACTTCTTTAGTCAACTGTGTTAATCAATGTTTTCTTTTTTTATCATAAGGATCTCGCAAGAGCAATGTCGACCTTAATAATAATAAAAAGGGAAAAATGAATGTGTAGCGCACTTCTAAAGAAAGTAACGACACTTTCTGTATAAATGAAGAATGTTTAATCTTTTTTTAATCATAAAATATTAAATTTACGATGAATGATGGATGTTAATTTTTTTTCTTTTAATTTTTTCGTATCCAAAGTAAATTTAACTCGATCTGGTCTTATAGTTGAAGTAGATAACATGAATAATAAATATCAATTTTAATTTTACATCCTTCGTTACATCCTCATATTGTAGTTTCTCTTTCTTCATGTAATTATGTAATCTCACATTCTTTTTCTCTCCATCAACATTCATCTTGTTAATGTTTGAACTAATCATCCATTTGAAGGGATGACATATGAAAAACGATTATTTTTTTTTTGGGTAAATGAAAAACAAAAGTTTTTTTGTTGGTAAGCATGTATGAGCCTTTTGCACTTGTTTGCAAGATGGCATGTCCACCACTCCATCATCCAACCCACACACCAGGGCCACCACCATCATGCTATAACTTTGTTCATCAATGTACCATTCACCTGCTCATTACTGTCATTCCAAATCTCCTCCATTGAATTCCAAGTGCAATGTCCTGTCGGGCAAATCATATTTATGAAAAATTTAAATGCATACGAAAAATATTACAATACAATTATATGAAACTTCTTCCACATAAATTAAGTGCTTTGCATTCTTATTTTTTCTCCGATTTAAATCTATCATCGAAAAGTGAAAGCGATATAATAAACTCTAACTAAATTGACGACTTCAAAAATTGAACTTGACATTTTTTATTTTAGAAGATAAAATTGCATAATTATAATTATGTATACTTGATGAAACATTCTGATTATGAAGAAAAAAAAATGGAGAATATTAAGATTACTTAAATGCTTAAATCAGAGGCGGACTCACGTATATAGTGGAGAAGTCTCGACCCCCCAACTTTTTGATATATATATATATTATATATATATATATACTAGTAGTTATAATCAATAAATAAAATATATGCCTAATTATCTAGTTGATTTAGTGATTATATGATTTTGGCTAACATTTTGAGGTTTTAGGTTCAAACTTTGGTCTTCCTAATTTTTTATATTTTTTTTATATATATTGACCTTCCCTAACTTTTGGTCCTGGTTCTGTCCCTTGACTTAAACGGCTAAACATGCAAAAAAAAATCATTAATAAATAAGAGAAAATTGTAAAAAAAAGAATAAAGTTGCTGAATGGCCCACTTATTGTATAGGCTTAATCCCACCCAAATATAGCCCAATAATGGCCCATTAGCACATGAAATCTTCACCCAAATAAAGGCCCATTGGATATATGTTAACATTAGAGCCCACCGCCCTTTTCGAGTCTCACGTGGAAGTCACGTGCACACAACTCCCACAAAAGCCCTAGGAAACGAACTCGTTCCCTCCTCCGCCTCTTCTTCCTCTCGTCGTCCGACCACTTCGTCTTCGCCGCCTCCCAAAAAAAATGGGTCGAAAGGTCGAGGAATCGCCGATCTCTTCCTCCGAACCGGAGGAAACCCTAGAAATCTCCGACCTCGTCGTCAATGGCGGAGGCGGCGATGACCAGGTGAAGAGGTCCAAGAAGAAGAAGAAGAACAAGTCGAAGAAGAGAGAGGACAACGAACACAAGGGTTCCGAGAACGGCGAAGTCTCCGCTGACGAAGCCGTGATCCAAGTCTCCAACGGTGAGGACGCCAAGAGCAGTAAGAAGAAGAAGAAGAGGGGCCTGGACGAAGTTGAGCTCTCCAACGGGAATCACTCCGAGAAGAAGGATGAGGACAAGGTCAAGAAGAAGAAGAAGAAGAAGCAGGAGAAGGGGAAAGGAGAAGGCGATGGGGGTTTGGAAGAGGGGAAGCAAACGAGTGAGAACGGCGAGGTCGGGGTGAAGTTTGAAGGCGGCGGTAGCGTGGTTGTTACTGGAACTGGCACTGAGGACGCCAAGTACAAGGCTTTGAGCTCGTTCTCGGAGTCTGGTCTTCCCGATGAGGTGCTGGACTGCTGTAAGAATTTTAGCAGACCATCGCCGATTCAGTCGCATGCCTGGCCGTTCCTCTTGAATGGCAGGGACTTGATTGGAATCGCCGCTACAGGATCTGGTATACACAATGTTCTCGAGTTTATTTTTTGGTAAAATTTTGGTCAGCTATTACAGTCATCAATGTGAAGCTGAAGTTGTCTGTTGTTCCTATTGAATCCTGAATTCTCTTTCTCAATTTTTGTGTTTTGTAGTTGCTATAATAATAATTGACTGCCCTTCAGAAAAACATATAATAATTGACTGATCGCAAATGTTACATTGTGATAGGAAAAACTTTGGCATTTGGCGTGCCTGCTCTAAAGCATATCCTAAAGAGAAAAAACAAGAAGCCCTCAAGTAAGGCGATTCCCCTCGTCCTGGTTCTGTCGCCCACAAGAGAACTTGCACAACAGGTACCTGTCTGCCACTATAATTTTCAGTGCTAACTGAATTTTCGTATGCTGGCTTATGCATCCTGATGTTTTCGCATATTCATGCACATAAATGTTAGAAGCGTTCTTATTTATGTGTCCCAAAAATCCATTCCTGAGATCCTGAATTCGAAAGATATACATTGTTTTGTTTTCTGTCCTTTTAAGGAAAATTACTATGAATATCTAAGCATATAATTCAATGTGTCATACTATTCTTTTTTCCATTTGCACAAATAGCTATCAGATAATTGTAGGTAAACCAGGTAACTTATTGAGAACCTGCTAGGATCATGTCTGATATAGATAATGCTTGACCTGACAATCGATGAATTTACCTCTTGCCATGTTGGTTTATCCAACCATAGTCATAGACGACCTTCACCATATTTCTTTAGACTTTGAACTTAGCTATGTTGTGTAGGCATACTTGTTCGTGTGTACCATTCTTTAACAATTTCAACATTGTTTTCTTGGTTGACTAAAAGGTATACTTTGATCCGATCATAGAGCTCTATTTTAATGTTTGTATTATCATGTTGACCGCAATGCTGCCTGTGATAAGTGATATGTGGTAAAATGTTCACAACATTGACAATTCTTCTGTGTTAAACAATCTTCTGTCTGTCTGTGTCATTTATGTTTGGTGCTTTTACTGAATTTCCAGTGTTCTTCTGAATTAGTCGTTGTTATGTGTGCCTGATGTTCTCTTTTACCTTTTGGTATTTTCAAGGTGCTTAAGTTATTCAACCTGGTTGGTTCTTTCCACTTCCAGTTGTGGGCTTCTTGGAAAAGCTTTAAAATTTTCATGCATTGCTTGTTCTATATCTCTGTTCGATGCACACCTCCTCCTATAGATTATGTTTTCTTCGGTTTAAGAGTTATAACAATTACAATAGGCAGTACTTCTAAACTCGGGTTCTACTCAATGACAGATTGCTGATGTTTTATGTGATGCTGGACATCCTTGTGGCATAAAATCCGTTTGTGTATATGGTGGAACTTCAAAAGGGCCACAAATAGCAGCTCTGAAATCTGGAGTTGTAAGACACAGCCTTTCCAGTTCCCCTATATTCTCATGTATTAATATATTACGTCCTTCTACAAAGAATGTTACGTGGTTAATACTTACATCTACTCTGCAAATTCTTGTGTTACCAGGATATAGTTATCGGGACTCCTGGTCGCATGAAAGATCTGATTGAAATGGGTATTTGTCATCTAAAAGATGTTTCATTCGTGGTAGGTATATGTTGGTTACAAATCTTTTCTATTTTTGTTATGAATTCGCAAAAATCTTAGTTTAAGGTAAACTTAGTGAAAACAAATAATATGATAATATGTGAAACATTTTGCAACAGTGAAAAGCAAATGAGATGTTGAAGCCCACCAGATGGCTGGCTCCTCTTATATAATTAATTTATTCTGTAGTCGCTAAAGCACTCAAGTTAAAAGAATCCATGTGTCGATGTGTTTAATTTATATTGGTAGTGTGTACCAGTTATCTTACAGCTGTTAGTGTATCTTCTATGGCATATTATTTATGCACATAGGAAAGATGTTGCTTATTTTATAGTTTTATACAATTTTGACCCTCCATTATACAATTCTTACTGAAAACTAATTATGGATTGTATATAGGTTCTTGATGAAGCAGATCGAATGCTTGACCTTGGATTTGAACCAGAAGTTCGTTCAATTTTGAGCCAAACTTCATCTGGTTTGTATCAAATTCTTGTTTTGTTGTACAAATTTTCTTCAAAATACCCAAGAAGTTATCAACATTCCTTGACTCCTTGTTTTGTAATGCTTGCTGTAGATATGCTTATAAGGGGGTATCATTAGAAGATTTTGAAAAAATGTAAACAAAGTTAGAATCTGCCTTACATTTCTGACAGTTAACAGAAACTAGAAATAAAGTTCACAAGATTCTACCCTCGTTTGTGATTTAACAAAATAACAAAGCAATAGATTGATAAAATAACTGATATCACTTCATGGTGATACACATCAAACAACATGAATAAACAAGGACAAGCAATAGATTGATAAATAACTGATATCACTTCATGGTGATACACATCAAACAACATGAATAAACAAGGACCAAATAGCATAACCAAGCACGTCATATCGTTCAAGAATATTTGACATAGAAAGCTAGCCCAAACCACAAGTTTAAATTCTCACATGCAGAATACAACTATAACTGAGGGAAAAAGCCTTGCTGCACTGATTAATTTGCTCAATGGGGATGTCAGTTTATGGTTGCCCACATCGATCTGTGTTAATATGTAGAGATCAGACCTTTAAGAAAGGGATCAAATAGCACAATGAAGCAGCACAGCGATTAGCATGCTTATACAAGAACGACGTAGGTGGGAGTCTTAACCAACGGGCGTTGGGTTGGAGGAGTGGTAAGCGCAGCTTCTTTTCGTTTAAGGAGGTCTTGAGTTTGAGTCCTTTTGTACGCAGAAAATTTCGCCGGGAGTCTCACCCACTAAGCATGCTTGTGACCCAAGACGACACATACTAATAGACAAAGCCTCGGAAACCATGGTGGCAAACGAAAAAAGGGATGGGAGCCTTATCACCATAGTCAATTTGCTCATTTAGCGAGTTCTGTTCAAACTACAGAGAGCACATACGCTGAAATTTGCATTCATCCATATGCTTAAGGAACCTTATCACCATAGTCAATTTGCTAATTTAGCTAGTTCTGTTCAAGCTGCAGAGCATATAGGCTGAAATTTGCATTCATCCATATGTTTAAACTATCTTCTTTTAGACTCTCTATGCGTTCTCTTAATTAGTAATTTGCAACCACGTAGGCTATTATAATACTGACTTGTGCTTTCTTGCTCTACAGTCCGCCAGATGGTGATGTTTAGTGCAACATGGCCTCTTGCCGTTCACAAGCTGGCACAAGAATTTATGGATCCAAGCCCTGTGAAGGTTCATATCTCTTATTTCTTATTTATTCAACTTATACATGAACTTGTTAACATTTGAGGTGCAATGTTCAGGTGGTTGTGGGTTCTGAAGATCTTGCAGCCAATCATGATGTGATGCAGATAGTAGAGGTATTGTTCTATCATAATCTTTGATGGTGTTTCCTTTTTTTACTGTTAGACTTTATTATGGATAGCATGTTCTTTTTTGCTGTGCAGGTCTTGGATGAACGATCACGAGATTCTCGCTTAGTTGCATTGCTAGATAAATATCACCAATCACAAAGGTATTTGCTTAAAATTGGCAATAAATAAGATTTTATGTCTTAAACGAGTTATTATTTTCTTGAGAGGATCGTTGAGTTATTCTGAATTCTTGCAGTGAGAGGTCACTTGATGATAATTAAGGTTCTAAGAGGTAGTTGGGCCTGGCACTAAGGATAAGGTTGATGCAGTCTCGATAGTGGGATATGAAGGGCATAGTATAATAACAAATTAATTATTGGACAACTTACATAACCAATGAACCAATTCATGGTTTTTTGAAATGGGTTATGCTAGCAAGTCAAAATAAGTGGACATAACTAAACTTTCTGGACCCAGTATTTGGAGTCTATGTTTATTTTGTAAAATGTTGTGATCTGCAATTGATTTGACGGACTGAATATAGATATAATGTTCATAAATAATTTTATCCTGAGTCTAGTTTTCTATGTTAGTCATCTCCATATACTTGGCACTGCATCTGCTTCATTGGAGTAGTGCATGTTGGAACCATTTTGAATTTATATTTTCTTTGCAAGCTGCATATTTGATGTAAAATGTTAGAAGAGAAATAGAAGGTCTAGCTTTAGTTAACAATATTTTATAACATAATGATTAGTTTCATTAACTTCTTTTTTTGGAGAGAAATTTATTAACTTCTACCTTTTGAAACAGAAATCGGGTCTTGGTTTTTGTTTTGTACAAGAAGGAAGCTGCTCGCGTCGAGAATATGTTGCAAAGGAGGTAATAGTCTATTTAAGTTATTCTTTTAATATATGGTTTCTGATTTAGTAATTTTACAATGCTGAATGGTAAGCATATAATTTACTTTCTCAGCAATTGTTTAAGTGCCTCACTTGTTCTTTCGGTTTGCAATATTGATGTTCAAATGACCTGTTCTGATTTTGAAGGGGATGGAAGGTTGTTTCTGTGCATGGTGATAAAAGCCAACATGATCGCACACATTCATTATCCTTATTCAAGGAAGGAAAATGTCCATTAATGGTGAGCTTGTTTAGAATTGAATTAACTATGAGCATTGTGAATAAGTTGCCTGCCCAATAAACAAACTCTAGCATAGTTGTATGGTTGTCTAGTCATCTCCATCCTTTTACTTAAAATATGAATAATTCATATGCCTGAGGTTGTGAGAGCTTATAAGGATAATTTATATGCCTATCCAGATTCTTTCTCAAAAAAATGTCCATCCAGATTAATGACATGTTTTGAATATTCAAACAATATCTCAGTACATTAGGAAGACAAAATCACTTGGTGGTGCATCTTGGGGCTTATCTCCTATATTTATTTTATGCATTTTTTCACGTCTCTGCCCATGCTTCTGCAGATTGCTACTGATGTAGCCTCTCGAGGATTGGATATTCCTGATGTTGAAGTGGTTATCAATTACAGTTTTCCTCTAACAACCGAGGATTATGTGCACAGAATAGGAAGGACAGGGCGTGCTGGTAAGAAGGGAGTGGCACACACCTTCTTCACTCAAGAAAATAAGGTAGAATGAAAGCATCTATAATCCTTTCAAGCTAAAACTTGTAATGAGCCTTAATTGTATCATGCCTGTGGGTCTTACTGTATCTTGTCTTGTTCCTGCGTGTAGGCCCTTGCTGGTGAGCTTGTCAATGTTCTTCGGGAAGCTGGGCAAGTTGTTCCTTCAGACCTTACTAAATTCGGAACTCATGTGAAGAAAAAGGTTTGCACTCAGAAGTTATTTCTGATAGTTCATTGTCTTTGCCCTTTGGTCTTTAATTAGACCATAGAAAGTACTTTAAGAGATGACTTGTAATTTTGTAACTTTGACGGACTGAAATCATGTTAATAATCCAAGGAAATTTGCTCCTTTCTGAATGTGTACCTTGCAGGAATCAAAGATGTATGGGGCACACTTCAAGGAACTTACAGTAGATGCTCCAAAGTCGACAAAGATCACTTTTTCAAATTCGGATGATGAGGATTGATTCTTCATATAATATTGTGCTCCCTAAGCTGTGCGGAATTTTGGTAATGTAAAACATATTCATAAGGAGAATCAAAGTGGGGATGGCAATCACATTAAAGCCCGCGAGTATCAAGCTTAGCAAGGGTATTATTTTGAACCCCTTGCATAATTTTTTAAGGTAGATGGAGACATCTTAGCTAGAGAGTATTTTGATATGAAGATGCCCACTAGATCGATCCCTAGGAGGTAAAGAAAGCAAATTACTTATACGCCAGAATTGTTTGTTTTCGGACTGTTGAAGTTAATATTATCTACTGTTTAAAGACCTTCAGTAATGCAGCGAGTTGATGACATTATTTGTGTCCCGTATGAGACTTGTTCATGACTAAGCCTGAAACTTTGGTTGAAAGGCTAAAGATACTATTTTCATTTGTCTTATCATGATCTTATAATTTATCAATTGTATTGTAATTAAGTTGGAATATTTTGTTGGCTCATATGCCCACTCGAGAAATATTGAACTTCTCTTTCGGTAAGAAGCCTTGTGCCCATATTTTCATACGGCATAATTACAAGTGAATGGATGGACGATCGAGATTTCATGAAAATTAGCTAAAAAGTAGGTTAATTTCATTGACATCTTTGAGTAGTTTAATAAAATTTCCAGAAAAAAAAATAATGATGCAAAATCACGATAAATATTTCGATGTCAAAAATGGTTGCAAGTAAATTTGTGCAACTTTAAGTTTGTTTAGCAGTAAAAGGCTTCTGAATTTTAGATTTACTGTAAAAACTTTTTCGGCAACCGCACCGGAACTTTGAAGAGGTTGTGGAGTCCACCGAGAGAGAGAAAGTCAGATTTTGATTTAAATTAGAAAATGTAAAAAATTAACATACTAAATTAGCATTACAAACTTAAATAGTAGTAATAAATAAATGAAAATAAAAAATAAAATGTAAATAATAGTATAGATATTAATGAAAATAAACATAAATATAATTAGTACTACAAATATAATGATAACAAAATAAAAGTTATTGATAAAACTATAAAATATAAATATAATAATTATAATTAAATGAATAACGTAACAAATAATTAAGACATTTTTTTATTGTCCGAAATGGATCAAAAGTTTAATCAACACCTTACTCTTTTAACGAAACTTTTGTATCAAATAAAATTTTAAGCATATTAAAAAAAGTTAAAAATCATAACAAATATTTTATTTACTAGTTTAGGAATTATGCTCGAAAATGAATAACAAAGAGAAATAGAAATAAGAAAAATATTAAAATAAAATATCAATTTAAAAATAGAATTATTAGAATAAAGTTATTTAAAATGACAATATATTCGTAACATGAA
The DNA here is from genome assembly GCA_001647135.1 of Pontederia paniculata. Lineage (NCBI taxonomy): Eukaryota > Viridiplantae > Streptophyta > Magnoliopsida > Commelinales > Pontederiaceae > Pontederia > Pontederia paniculata. The sequence goes on along the minus strand of LTAE01002225.1, from coordinate 14,956 downwards.
ATAATTATTAAAAAATTATATAGTACAATATGTGTAAAAAATATATTGATAGAAAAATAAATATTAAAATAAAATTATTTAAATAAGATAATTATTTTAATAAATTAAATAGTATATATTATTAAAAATATTTATATAATAAATAGTTATTTTTATTAGTAACATAAAATAATAATTTTATTTTAATAAACACTTACATCAAATTCTTAACTTCAATCAAAATTCTATTTACATCTATCAAAACAAAGAAAAGTAACTCTTATAAATCTAAATCATCACCGAAACCATTTACATTCCGAGTTTAATTTTACGTCAAATCCCGTCACCGTTTTTTTAAATGAGGCACGAAAAATGAAGCTATATTATTGTTTATGAAAAAAGATTATATAAGAAATATATATTTTTCATGGCTCCCGAAATGCTATTAAGAATGTAAATAAACAATTCTGTGAGGAAAATATCGATTTAAAAGAAAAATAACTTCTTTTCTCTTTTACCAACAAAAAATATTTTTCCATTAATCAAATCTGTTGTTGTACGATCAATCATAACGTTAAAATATAAAGGTACACACCATTAATCATCAATCATTCCATCCAAAAAGAGAAAAAACTCAGCACAACAATTTGCTTATCAGTGCACAGAGTTGACACAAGTTACTGTTTTGAGACTCTGATGCAGGAAAGTGGACTTAGCAATTAATGCAAACCTTACCATGAATGGGTTAAACTCTCCTAGTATAGCCATCTCTACAGGTTCACAAATTTACACTCTGACCAATTGGTTAAAAATTAAAATGCAATGAATGAGCGCTAAGCAGCAAAATGCAGGATTTCATGGCGTTACAAGAAAGAACCGCGTGTCAGTCAGCAAATGTCGGTCATACATCATCTTCGTGGTGGTAATGATACGCGTATTGTGGGGGCGAGTCCGAACTGATCTCGCTCCTTATGGGTGACTGAACATGGTGTTCATCCTTGTCTACTCTGACCTCTCCCCTTTCTTCATCCTCCTGGATCAAGTGGAAGATTGGGTGCAAGTAGGCATCAGCAAGATATGCCTTCAAGTTGAAGTTCGGTTCGGAAGTTCGATCCATCATGTCCTTTTGCATTGCTTCCTGCAGTTGTCGGAGCGAAAAGAACAGGTCATTTAAAATAACATCTCCTGTTTTCAACATAAGTAGGAGCACTTGACACACAAAGATTGGAAAACTTAGCTGGGCATCAGTTATCAATGTCAGAACTCATAAAGAATGAACCTTCTATCACTTATCTTTGAATTACTCTTCCTAAACGAGTCTATGTGTTCTCAATATAATCACTCAACGATAAAGCTGTAGATACTGAACATTCACGGTATGTGTCCTAGACTTGATTAATAGCTCTCTTTATTATTTGAGATGACAACGATATAGCAAGTATGATCAGTGACTAAAGAACAAAGTTGTACATTTTTTGTACTCTATTAATGATAAACTATATAAGAAATTTTGGTGACCGCTAACTAAGTGCATGGAATTCAGACCTCTTGCGCGCGACACTGATTAAGTAATTCTTTCTCTTCAGACATATTGTCACCAGGAAAATGACTAGGATATCCAATTAAAGTCACAACTTTATACTAGAAAAGGATTATGGTTACAGTTATTTACATATAAAACAGTATATATATATAGCAATATACCATAAGTTATAAAAAATCTATCCTGTTAACAAATGGCTTACCTCTAGAGGGTATCTTCTGAAAGCAGCTTCAAATCTGTTCTTGCAGTATTTGTGGAACCATAATGTTAATATGGGTAAAACAATAAGCAAAGGAGTCGAGTTAGCAGCTTTCTTGGTGCCAAGAAGACCGAGAAGAAGAAGATGAGATATCACTAAGCTAGCTATTATACGGCCATGAACATGCGGCCAAAATGCACCGGCACTTTCATATTCTTGGTTATAAACATTAATAATCTGCAAAGAGTAAAGATAAGAAGAATTTTAAAACAATGTGTAGCACAATGTTAATGTTATTTGACCTAAAGTTAAAATAGATTGTATCCAAGAGTCAAATACAGTAATAGTAAGAATGTAGTTAGAGAATGTAAAGTATGAACCTGATGTCTGTAGACAAGGAAGGCGAACACAAAGAACACCAATATAAAAGGAAGAAGAATCGGTGTCACAACAGCGTAAACAAGACCAAGAAGAAAATATAACTGGAGTGAAGGAAGGTTCTCAGGAAGACCGATACTTCCAGGGTCCATAGCCTTTTCCCTGTCCCTCTCTGTTTTAACCAAAAACATGTTTTTCATATGATATATGACCAATGGCTTCAGCCGAAGTATCTCACTAGCAATGCCAGCCCATCCATCCACCATTATATATGTCATAAAGAATGTAGCTTTCATTGGTATTGAGACTCCGATGGTTCTTGGAATCCTGTAGCCATTAGAAATAAAAATTTAAAGTTGGCAAGGATTACATCAGAAACATGATTGTCTGGAAATGTTATGATTGAAAAAGATGAATAATCTGAATCTGCAACTTATGATTTTGTCACTTGAGTAAGTCCTAGAAAAAAAAAAGAGAAACTAACTGGTTCACTTTTGTATTTCAAATATTACATAATTATAGCAGATAAACGACAAGGAAAATATGTATGCTCCACAACTTGAGAGCAGGTAAGTATGCTTCCCTCCATTAATCATTGAATTTTATAGCATAATTATTAGCTAAATGATAAGCAAAATAATCAGGAAAGAGGTAGATAATTACTGGCTGGGTGGCTGATGAATAAATGAATAAAGCTGCTCAAAAGCTGTTCCCGTGATGATACTCCCAAGGAAAACATTCACCAACATGAAGTAATAATATTTGGCTGCTGCTTTTCTTTCAAGCGATGACAATGATAAATAGCCTTCTACCTTTGACATAATTAGCAATACTGTTGGAAGAATGTATAAGAATATCTTTAAAGCCAGTCCAGGTAGAAAACCTTGAATGAGGGATTTGATTATCTTTCTGCAAGAGATGATACAAATTAATACGAGTTTATAAACATATGCCATTTATGATAATTATATTCAAATAATAAAATATTATGACGACAAAGAAATTGATGTCACTGAGACCATTGCCTCTGGAAAAATATCAGATCTAACTACAACAAATAAAACACTGAGAATGTTGACTTGCTGGAGAAGTGTGGCTAACAATTTTTTTTTATGGGAAAGAAGAAGGATGATTGACAAGGTCTGCGGCAATCCATTTTTATTGATGCATTTTTTTCAAATATTTGTAACCCATACAAGATACAATCTTAGATCTTAAAAGAAATTAGACATTAGCTTAATTGCCTATTGTAGCGTATAATTGAGAAACAAAAATTATAATGTGTTAGTAATTAACCAATTTAGCCTATTAATTTAGTTAGAAAATATAACTTCTACTTCTCATAGAATCATATACTTACATTTCAATAACAGGCCTAAGAAAAGGAGCAACCTTTTCAAGACCCTCGAGATTTGCAAGTGATTGTACAAAAGCAATTGGAATCATGTAAAAGAATACCAGAGCAAACACTGATACTGTTATTATGAGCCTTCGGATGCTGAGAGAAACAAATGGTATAGGCAGATTCTGCCAATATACATCACGTGGTTCAGGTGCCCAATTCGTTAGCCACTGTGTAGGATTCTTGCTCTGTTGTGTTTGTGCACATACAGCGGCTCCCCATCTAGAATCAAATGTGACAAAAGCTACAGGCATAATGGCCTTCGAATCTTTAAGAATTCTTTCACGCTCATGCTTTATCTGAAATTAAATAATACAAATACAGAGGCATGTATCTTAGATAAAATAAAGGACAGAATACCTAAAATATGCAAATACTTCTCATAATATACGCAATCAACGAACAAAAAGGCCATTATGTATTGCTACTTTCATGCCAAAAATTAACAACAGAAGGAAACCCCACTACGATCGACATATATCTACATGTGACAAGACTTACCTTTCTGTCAAGTTCATTAATCTTCCCTCTATAATAATCAATTGCATCCGTTCTTCCACCACAAAATCCAAAACATCCTACCTGAAATATTAAATAATAGATAATATTAAAATTGCAGGGTTTGATATGTTTTATGCAAGTCATATCTGCTTGTACAGATGTTAAGTCATTGTCTCTCTCCTGTGCTCTTTGCCACAATATCTCAATTCAGAGGAATTCAGTCCACATAAATGCAATTACCTTTATGGTTGGCCTTCTCTCAGGATGCCTTTCAAATTTGAGCTGATAATAATCTAACCAGTTTTGGAGCCTATCCTTTTGTTGCACAAGCTTAGCAAATGCATTTGCATTGTAGACAGCCTGTTTGAAGGTAAGTATAAACTTAAATAACAGAAATAAGTGTCGACCCAGTAACCTGTAAAACAGACTCCTCGTGCCGATACACAACACACGTGCATAGTGGGAGAGAGTCTAAAAGATATTACTGGTCTACTACCTGATGGCCAAGATAGTGGTCAGGATGGTTAGTCTTGAAGAACTGATCCACAACTTCTGAAACTGAATGCCCATGAACATGAGGGACATTTCTAACTACAACCTGGAATAAATGGAGTGCATTAAATGACATTCTTGAACATTAATAGAAATTATTAATAAATGCCAAAGTAAAGAAGAACCGTAGTAATCGTGTGAAAGACATTAGACCATCGATTATAGTTCACCAGAGCCTGTGATTTTACTCATCTTAGAGGCATGACCATGTTATCTCGTCATATTATGAGACCAAAGTGACAGAGCATAACATATTTAATGATAACATCTTGACAGAGTCATGAAAAGAGAGCACATCATAGTAAAGGATAAACAACTTTCATTATAAGAAAAGGTAAATGTTTCCTTCACAACTAGTTCTTACTGTAAACTGATCAGCACGACGCTGCTGAGATGCCATAAATTGTAACCTCATATAGGTAACATTGCCATATTCCTTGTAGAGAATGTAGCAAGTCCACAGAGTGAACACATATGCCATCAGAAGGTGTATCCAGAACCTAGATTTAAATACAAAGAAACATATTGAGAATAACTATAATAAAAAAAACATTTTATTATAGTATATATAGGAAATAAAATATAACAAAAGCAAGTATAACCATGTACTCCTTTTCAGTAGAGGTCTTACCTTTGAGACCCAGCACTGACATTAGAAATAGAAAGTTTGTCAATGTCACTGAACAGAACCTCTTTCTTCAGATTCAGTAGTGTCCCACCAGATACATTAACCGGAACGAGAACCACCAGTGCAAGGGCCGTGATAGGCAGAAATATCTTTAAGCTACAAAAGAGGAAGTAATTGAGTATAATGACAATAGCATTCATCCACATTAAGAAAATTGATAGATTAGTGCACACTCTACAAACAAATAAGGAAAGAACTGTAACAAACAAGAATATGATGTTCTATAGATAACCAGAAAGAAGATTTTAACTATGCTATGTGTAAATAGATATAGAAGTAAAGCCTTTCCTTTTTTAGAGACATTTAAAAATCCAAGAAACAACCATTTCCTCATTCTCAAAAGCTATGAATACGATGCATGTAAATTGACATCCTGACAACCACATGACGAGAAAAAGAAAACAATGAAGCTTACGTTTGCTCACATTTGTTACTGAATTATGGAAATCGAAAGTTCATAATCTGATGATTTTTTTCCAAAAACAAACATCCAAGCGTGCAGTTGGCCATAGATGAAAAAACGACACAAAGAACTCAAATCAATTGGCTCGTCTTTGAGGAGAAAGACAAGAACAATGCATAGGCAACAACATGTCCAAACGAATCTACAGAAGAGTAACAGGTAAATTGAGGGCCCAGATGAACAAAATCTGTTCTTTTTTTTTTTCCTTTACGTTTTTGTCCCAAGTTCACAACCATGAGTTTCTGCTAACAATCAGCTCGAGCAGCGGCTGACCAACTGAACTTTTTACAGTCAATTCAGAAAGAGCTCGAGATTAAGCGCAGAATTCGGGAGCTCACCCAAGAATGTAGATCCGGAGGTAGATGGCGGAGTCGAGGCCGGCGTGCTGGATGATCTCCGACTCGCTCATCCGCAGGGCCCCCGGCACCCAGTTGAGGAAGGTGAAGTACGTCAAGGGGTTGAGGTTGACGTACTTGCGGAACCCGTGGCCGCGCACGCCGGGGCTCTTCCGCCCGGCGCTGATGTACCATTTCGGGAAGTAGACCCTGTCGTTGATGGGCTGAATCCGCAGCACGGCGAACAGGACGAGGAACGCGAACGCGCCCAGGATGTTGATGACCGCCGACACCCCCAGATCCTCCAAGGTCGCCATTGCGGCCCCTCCTCAAAGTAAGCGACGAGCCGGCACCCAGAAAACAGCGAAGCGGAATAGAAAAGAAACGATTTTTAAGGGTAGGAAGCGTGTGGAAGTGGGGAATTGGTGCAGAGGAGAGGGGGAGAGGAATCGAACAGAGAGGCGAGGAACAGTGGACTGGAAGCAATCAAACAAGAAAAAAAAAAGGTGGCCTTTTTAATAATAAAAGAGAGAAAGGATGAGGAAAAAAAAGGCGTCACCTTTTTGTAGTGTCGTAATGGGGTGGTTTCCTTCGCCGGCGGAGCAGCGTAAGGTGAGCATAACGGCGGCGGTGAGAAGACCGGAAGCGCACGGGCTGGAAAGCGTCTGCTGTTCCCTCGGGAACCATTTAACGAGGGTAACGGGCGCATTTGTTGCCCTCTCGCGGGCTAATCGGAACGGGCCACGTAGGCGGCGTCGGCTATCGAAGCATGCACCGCAGGAGCTACAGGACGAAGCCTTTGGACTTGAAGTCCTCCGTCCGTGACGACGAGTGGCACGATCGTGAATTCTTATCAACTGCATGACCATTTTAGGGGCCGCCGATGGCGGAGTGGCTTCCGCATGCGGGCAACGGATAAGCCACGCGTCCCGTTGATGGGGAACATTTTACGTTTCTGCCCACAAGGTTTGGGTGAAATTACGAAAGGGGGAATTCCGTTATGGGGTTTCCGTCAAGTGGGGACCAAAAATTGCTGACGGAAAAATAAAAGGGACTAGAAAAGAAATTTTAAAAGAATTTGGAAAATTAAATTACGACAAAATTAAATTCATTTATTTATCGTAATTCATTTAGGCCCTGTTTTGTTCAGGTTACAGTCGATTTTATCAAACGATGTGATATTTTAGTTCATCCAAATATTATTAAAACTAATCGTTTATGATCATTGCATTTTAATTCATCTAAACACTACTAATACTAATCTATCAACTCAAACTATTCACTGAAATTCGAAGAATCCTCGATTTTACTTCTTAATTCGTCGGATGAAATTTATAATAGAAAAAAAAATTAAATTTTAAATCTGTTTGAAGTTGCTTATCGCCTCATATGATTAAATATTTTTTTAATCAATGATATGGAATAGTTACTAATTATCATATAACATATTTTATTTAATTTAATTGTTCTACATTGAATCTTTCTCATCCTGATTTTTTTTTCAAAAAAAAAATAGTTATTCATCCATCTAACATGATAAATTAAGATTAAAAAAAGTTCTATCAGATTATAATTTCGGGTTGAAGAGAAAAAAAAGTTTTTTTGAAGGGGTGGGTGTTGGAAAAATAATAATCTAAAAGATTATGAAGAAAATAAATGCAATGATGAGTCCTATGTAAGAGAAAGGTGGTAGGTCGACTATTTGGCACTTCATTAATTCTCATTATTTTGTTCTGCACGCGTCCGAATAATTCCCTTTTGGAAACCATTCTATGGGGTCCATGGTTGTTTACATCCTACAATTTTTCAATTTTTCAAATATTTTTTTTTACTAATTCGAAATCGAAATTTCTCTAATCAAATAAATGATTCTGAAACTCGAACTCAAGACTGTTAGCTCTTGTTCTCTCAACTAGAGAAACACTCTTACTAATTAAATATTTTAATTAAACTTAATTAATTTTTAAATAATTATATTGAAAAGTTTAATAACACTAGTCGAATTTAATAATGTATTGAAATTTTAATAAATTTAATGAGTATCTTTTATCGTTTGAATAATTGGACAGAGATTTGTGATTGAAACAAATAAATTAAAAAATATGAATTTTAAATAAATTATTTATATCTAATGATTTATGAGATAGAAGATACGATTTATTTTATTGAAATATACGGTACAAATCTATTAAAATTATTTTTAGTTTGCGATCAATGCATGCAATTGTTAGTTTCAATGTTCAAATATTAAATGACAATTGAAAAAAAAAAGTACGAAATTTATTTGAAGATTTTTTTTCTTATAATGTTCCAAATTATTCTCAAGCACATCATTCACTGCATTTATCGGTATTTTTTGGTGTCAGCAATTTGTTATGGATTTAACTTTTTTTTCTTGAATTATGCGCAAATAAATTTATACTTCATATTATATTCAACTTAAAAGACATTAAATTTCCATCTAAATTGGTCTTAACTTGACCTAAATTTATGGAGAATGATAAGGTTTGTTGTGTGATGCTAAAGTTTTTGTTCCCAACGGGTATCTTATCCACTACAAAAACATATATATTATTTCACATTTAAACATCTTTAGAAAAAAAAAAGTGGTTTAGGTTGCTAAGCATGACACCACATGGAAGATTAGTTGTGAGTGGTTAATGGTTGAGGTTGCAAAGCAAACAAATTTTTATTTTTTTTTATTTTAGAAGTAGGGAAATGAGAAAAAGTAAACTTTAGGATGTATGCTCCCCCACTTCAATAGATAGTTATATGTGGTGTGCCACCAACTCCTAATTAAGACCCCCATTATTTTGGAAAAATATAGCAAGAGCACTTAGCTTATGTACTCATATAATTTTCTATTAATAACTAAAAAACTTTGATTGCTTACATTTTTTTCACATTTCAAAATAGTTGAAGATTTAAAAAAAAATTATGTACGAGAATATTTACTTATCTACCATTCAGCTCATAGCAATTTATTATTATAAAAGATTAAATCTTTCTATTGAGTTAGCAACTTTTTTTTTAGATTCAATTTCAGTGATTGGAACAATAGTACCTTTGCCTTAGATTGAGTGTTTTAAAAAAAATAAAATAAATAATTAAGTTTGGTTGGCACACCTGGTTAGCAGGGATGTGTCTCGAATTGAGGGACCGGGAGCTAGTAGCCCCGAGTTCGAGCCCCGGAGTCGCCAATTTGGCCAGAGGAATACCGTTCTGCTCTTTACCTCGACTCCGGATTAATCAGGTGCTAGTAGCCCTGAACACCAAGGATCCCGAACGGGTACTAAAAAAAATACTAAAAATATATTCAAAAAATTATACCAATTTTTTTAGAGATATAGATTGATTCAACGAAATTGCTGTGCGAATTTCAGACTAATCGAAAGTTGTGAAAGGGTTCTTAAAATAATTTATTTTTTAATGATAAAAAGAAGATAATTATAGAAAAAATAATGGTTGCTAAAGATTTTCCATTGTAGTAGAAATTTGAATGCAATCCAACAAGTAAAAAATGAAAAATAAAAACTGTAAAATGATAATGGTATCTCCATAATCGAACGAACAAGTGGCACAAAAAAGAAGAAGGTGGAATTGAAGCTCACAAGGAATCATGTTCTAAAATTGGTAGATAACAACAACATGTGATCCATCTCATATAATAATAATAAAGACATTATAGAATGTGCAAATAATTATTTCCATTTTTTTTATGGGAGAGAATTGAGTTGGCACAACCATCGTATGAATCTGACGTCAATCAAACTTGTAATAGAACTCTTAAGATTCTTTAACTTTTTAATGATAAATAAAAAATAATAATAGCTCTCATGGAGTAGTATATGATGAAAGACTTTCATCAAATAAAAAAATTTCTTAAGTTTCTTCAATTTTTTAATAATAAATAAAAGAAAATTAATGGCTCGATATTTATGGCTGGAGAATTTTCATAGAGTAGAACTCATCATTATAGTCGACAGAAAAAAAAGTTCATTCAATGAGAAAACTATATTAAAAATGAGATAATTCAATGAGAAAGTTAATTCATCTGAAATCATGCCTTAAAATTGGTGTTTAACGATAATAAAGTGTGACCTCTCTCACAAAATATTACAAAGTGAAAAATATTTGGAAAATCATGTCTATTTTCTTAGGAGTATGAATGAAGCACCGTAATTGCCATTAACAGGGGCCAATCAAAGTTGTAAAAAACTCATAAAATTCTTTAAAGATTTAATGCTAAGGAAAAATAAATATAATTATAGAAAAGAACAGTTAGTTACCTATGTCCATAGAAAAATAAATATAATTATATAAAAATTTAGAAAATTATGCATGAATTTCTAAGGAGCACAAACTGAGTACACACAACTGCGATACTATTCTAGGGCTAATTGAAGTTATAAGAAAATTCTTTAAAATTTTTATGGTAAGTAAAGATAAAGATTATTATAGAAAAATAATGACTATATTTATGACAAAATAATTTCATACAGTAGGACTCGTTCATTGTAGTCGACAGCAAATGTAAAACAAGCCAATGAGAAAAATATTAAAAATAAGATAAATTACAATAAACAAGAATCAATGTCTCCATGAAGTGTTTGAATAAAGTGAATCAATTCTCATAATAAGCGCGATGAAATTGTGTCCCAAAATTGGTACATAACATCATGTGGCCTTCTCTCACATAATAATAAAGAAACTATAGAATATCCAAAAAAATATGGCAATTTTTTAGATATATATATTGAGTGGACACTACTGTAGAAATTGAGACAATTGGAGATATAAGAAAATTCATAGCATATTAGCGATCATGGAGTGGTAAGTTTGATCAAAGTAAGAGCAGAGTCTCTTATCTTTATGCAAATTAAGAGGTTTGATACCCAAACTTTTTGCTTGCAGTTGTATGGCTCATAAGATCAGGATGCTATTTCGGTTCATTGTCAAACACAATAGTGATGCCACATACAACTTAAATCAAAATGTCCGAAAAAAATGCGAAGCAAGTACATGTTGCTTCAGAAGATTCATAGTTGATGAAACTTATTACAGCAATTATTGAGCCCAAACCAGCATTCAAGCAACAAGTTGTGTAGCTCATGGCATGCATACAAACACATTAACGGATGCAGTTGCATTGAAACCTTGTCATGGATGTTCTTGGAAGAGAACCGCAACTACGACTTTTTGGGTTGCCAGGGCTGATACCTAGTCCAATCCCTTTGTCCTGGGTTAAGAGCGTGACCCTTTGAGTGGTAGATTAACTCTTCCCCTTCGCCAGAAAAGTTCTCCCTATGCTCCACGCCGTACCTTTTAGGTTTCAGCATCAAAAGCTGCCATAGAGATCCACATGCATTCATTCTTAATAACTTTCTGAAACCTAAAATACCAGTTCTAAAGTTCAAGTCCAAAATAAGCTCTATATTGAAATGTCACATAATAGTTATCATCATATTTGGCATGCATCTTCATTTTCCCATTAGTGTTGAATTCCAATGAAGAAACCATGTTATCAGAATCAGGATCAAAGCATAGAGGCAACTTAGAGTTTTAATCTAGCCAGCTAGCAAATACAACTTGGAAAGATGACTTACTTCATCACCTGTATGGTCAGTAACGAAATGCAGCCAGCCATGCCACTCTGGTGGAACTTGGGATGCATTATAGCGCCCTTTCTCAGCATACTCAACAAATCGGTGCCTTCCTGCACACTCAAACATCTCTCATTCTTTAAAGATATCCATAGTACTAACAAACATAATCCCTGGGGACCATATTACTGTATGTTTAACATATAATATATTTAGAAGTTTTTCATGAACAATTTTTGTCTGGAACGCAATACTAGTATTCACATGGAAATATTTCTGTGGCATTCATTCATTGTCAGAAAGAACAATCTGAATTGAAAATTTTATTCTGCTTATCGATTTCTAAATTTTAAAACAAATCTACAACTGACAAAGAAGACTAGGAGGATTGGAGGTTTCTGTAAGTTCATTCTAATACATATTTACTTCAAAGGTAAACTTTATTACCTATAAATCTATTAGATTCTAGTTGTCTTTGATCCTGTATTTTTAGAAAGTCAATATCCTTTTTTAAAGATCAATATTCTTAATCTTTTGAGACAGAATATTCTTAATTTTAATTAGACTCTAGTTTCCTTCAATCCTGTATTCTTAGAAAGTCAATATCCTTTTTTAAAGATCAATATTCTTAAACTTTTGAGACAGAATATTCTTAATTTTAACTTGTTATTTTCAATTCATTCACAAGATTCCCATCATAGTGGTTGAGTGTCATGTAAGAGAATACCTTAGGACAAGACTAGAGTAAATATTAAAATATTGTATTGCACAATACAAATTTAAAGTAACTATAAAAGTGTGCACTGACCATACTGAGCGTCCATTTTCTCATAATACTTGTTCCCAAATTTATCAACGCCAATAAGAGTTGCACCTATCCCATGGATTTTTGTTTGCCTGGAAGAGAACGAAAATGCAATAAGCCATATTTATTAAAATCCCCTTAAAGAGCAAGAAAACAACATGCAAAATCACCACCAGTTGAGATCACAAATTGCAAAGACAAAAATGGTCAAGGAAAAAGAATGCAAATAAAGATTGGATAAAGTGTTTATACAGAAGAGTTTTCAGGTCTCAAACAATACTATAACTCGTCGAGAGATTTTTTTTTTCTCATGAAGCCATTTTCTCATCCTCAAATTTGATAAAACTCTTGTTAGAGAAGTTTAAATCATATCACTTTTCATCTCCATGTGTTGAAATCTTAAGCTACCATGTTCATCGTAATTGCCATGCTCATATACAAGTTGCCAACAGTCATAAGACAGCTTCATAAAATTCAGTCTTAGAAGGACAAACGATAGAGAACATGTCCGGTCCTTGCTTCAGCACAGTGTGTAATGGAAGCTTTTCCTTAAACATTTGTTATATTTATATTACAATATACCATTTTTTAGTGAATGAATCTGGATGGCTATTAATCTTGAAGAGTTGTCATTTTTACTAAGAAAAGGACTAACAGACAAATGACCAATAACAAACAAATGAACAAAGAGCTTTAAGAATTGTAGATAAACTTCCGTTTAAGCAAAGGATTGGTAAAATTTTAGACTGACATTCTTGTTGAGATGAATAATCAAGAGTTCAAACATAGAGCAGATTACAAAATTTATACAAAATGAAATAACCAGTCTCAGAAAATATCCAATAAAAAAACCTTCATTGTGACAGGAGGAACTTACAATAGATTCCCATCAAAAAAACATTTCCTGGAAAGGCAACAAAAGGATGTTATGAGAATCCCAAATAATCAGTACCAGCATAAATATGAAAGTAGGAAAAAGAAATAGCGGCTGTATTTACCGAAAGCTACGGATTGCCTAATTGCACTACTTGTTCAATAAAAAAAACCAGTAAGCAATTTCTTCTACTACAAATAAGGAGAAAAACATGTAGGTTTGAGTCCTCCACCACTAACCATTTTAGTCCATTTTTTTTCTTTTCGAGCTACAAAAGTTGTATTCTTCAATGATTTATGCAGCCACTCAACTCCCAAATGCTAAGCATATAAAAAATATTGTTAAGTTTGTCGATTCCACAATCATACTTGTGTAAATTCGAAGAACGGTAATTGCTTTTCTGTAAGCTTTCTAGACAGCAACAAAATCACATGGCAATAGTCTTCCACAAGTATAATGAGATAATATGACAGCTCAATAATGTTTCAAATGCAGAATTTATCATCAAATTTGGGAAGACATACATTTATCATCTATCAAAACGACCTCTTGCAAATGATATAACAACCATTTACGTGCTCTTGAGTCGGAAGAATTTATCTAATCCCACTTGTTCAAGGAGAGAGACTGCATAATTAGTTATTATGTCGCGCGCAAAAGCTATCACTAGGTTTTAGGAATATGCCCAAATGTCCGGCACTTATCATGCGAGCCATTACCTCAACATTATCCACCTCAATCCAGGAAGGAGGCATCAATGTGTTTGCCCATTCCACAACAAATCCAACAAAATCACATAACATTCAACAGATTCATGAACCAAAAGACACCAAGATTACAAATTTAGGCGTTCATGGAAAGCTACAAATCCCGATCCCAGCAGATAACAGCGCGTGATCGCACGTCCATGGATTGAGCGCTTCGCGCTCGAATCACCACAAAGATTAGGGCGAGATCGAATCGAAGAGAAGGGAGAGGTGAACTCACGTGTAGCCCTCTTCGCGGAGGTGCCGGAGGAAGCCGCCGAAGCCCTTCTCCTTGATGACGCCGAGGACGCCTCGCACGACCGCCGCCATCTGCGTGCTCGATCTCCTCCTTCGCACTCTTCTGTGACCGCTTGCGGTATGAATTGATCTCCCTGGAAGAAGGTAACGAGACAAAACTCCAACTCCTCCATTTTGTTAATTGGACTTGGGCCTTATTTGCGGCCCAAAAATCCTTATATGTAAATCTGGTCCAGTAGTAAACATTCGATTGCAGCCCATTAAATTTGTGAACAATTTTGTAATCACGGCCCACTAAATATATTTCCTTTTTCTTTTCTTTTTTCCTTTCTCATTTGACTCAAGCAGTCAAGTTTTGTATAAGAAATTGAGGAAAGATATCAAATAAAATAGGATTGAAAGTATACCACTCTTTAATTCTTTTTAAAACAAGTAAATTTTGTTCTTTTTTCCCTTTCCCATCTGACTCAAGTTTATAGTATAATAAAGTGAGGGAAAATATGAAATAAAATGTGGTTTGAAATTATACCCTCTTTACTTATTTTTACAGCAAGTAAAATTTCATATTCATAATAATTCACTCTTTTAGTTCATTTTTTTACTCCTCGGTTCATGTAAATACTATATATA